>BCLG01001763.1:0-36878 GCA_001602295.1 Zoysia matrella
GATATGGCTGTACCATACAATATACAGTAGTAGAATTTTTCTTGGGGATGTACAGTACAGTATTTTGTCCTAGCTTAGACTCCTGGAGGGCAACGACGGCCTAGTACCGACCGTACAAGTGTACAAATTGGTCCATTACCGGTACTTTTTCCTATGACTTTATGCAATTATCACAACTTATAAAGTCAACGAAAAATGACAATCCTTTTTTCGGTTTTAAAAATTGGCACTGTTGATTTTTATCGTTACCTTTGAGGCTTTGATCATTCGTCTTGTTTTGAAAATATGACAAATATTGTAAAGAGATGTTACGGTGAATCTCCACCTCTTCGATGAATTTCAGCCATTAATTTTTAAAAATTAGTACATAGCTCACTATTTTTAGTATCGGGTCTATCATTTTGATACCTTTGATCAGGTACCTCTATATTATTAACCGTAAGATCTAATAAAATGAACGATTGTGGTTAACTCCAAACAAACATCTCTCAATATTGTATATTTTTTTATTATAATTTGTTTCACCATCTGAAGACAGGCAGACCAGTTTATATATAGCATCTGTAAGAACAATGAAAGCGACAACCGAACACGTCTCCAAATCGAATGGAATCTTAACAGTTGAGACACCATTTCTTAGTTCAGCTATACATAAATTATTACGCTAACGATCCCCCTCGGGACTCTTGCTAGGGTCACAGGCCAGGCACGCTTTTTGTCATTTGTGCTGGAGTACATATTATATACTGTTCCTAATGACTTGGTTACAAATGTCCGTACGTACCGCTTTTGTCATTTGCGCGGACTGCACCATAGCTAAAGCTATTCGATCTCGAGCGTACCGAAGCCCTCCCAAAAAACGAGGGAGACGAGTTTGTTGGAGGTCAAGGAAATTGAACCGTGGCGCATTGAGGCACCGTTCGTAACGCAAAAATTTCATATAAATTTTATAAAAGTTTCACAAGAATCAGTTCGATTTTATAGAAAAAATAATAAAATTGAAAAAATTTCTTTGTTCTAAATAGGGTCTGAGATCTTTTGAAACAGAGATTTTCAAAGGAAAAAAATGAAAGAATCTACTACAATACAATGGAATGGGACTGTAGTTGCTTTTGTTTCGTAGGATTCGACCGTAGGAAAGTTACGGGAATGAATCCGTTGCCATCGATTTTGTAGGAATATATTGTACTAAGAGGAAAGGAAGCAAGAGGTTGGACCTCTTTTTCCCGTCAGTTGTAGAGGAACGAGGCAAAGTACAGCCATTATGGCCCTGTCAAAGTCACAGGTGCGCTCACTCTTCAGCCCACAAAGGTAAGTATTAATCATCTTTAAAACTCCTATATTCTCTTTTACTCATCCAAACGACAACTTAAGATTTTTTTCTCTATTTTTTCAATTCTTTGTTTTACATATATAATCATTTTCTATTCTTATATTTTTTCCTAATCCTATGTTTTTATATTCCAGCTGAGTTCGAAAGAAGCCTTGAAGGTCATAATCTTCAGCCAAATTTGAGCTTGCCTGTGGTTCCCAATGTGTCTGTGTCATCAGATCAGTTGCCTACAGTATAAGCAAAAGTGTTTGTTGGTCTGAACGAGATTCTCATCAACATGCACACGTACAGTGATCTTGACTTTTTAGAGTGCCCTCGAATACTTTCTACTACTAGTACCAGGATGAACTGGGATAGATGAAGCCGAAAACAATATGATTAATTCGCTTGTTTGTCAAAAGAGAGATGGCAAGTTGGACGAATCAACTGCAATCCTTACACAGTCAAAAAGACACCATCCCCATTCAACCTGAGAAAAGTAACAGAACGTGTTCTTACATATAACCATATGTTTATCGGAACTCTGGCATGAGAAACGTGACGGTCTAATAAATCATTAATTTATACTGATGGGCAATCTCACCATTGGCAGATCTTGAAAGAAATCAATGGAGAGTCGCTCTCTTGCCCGGTGCATGGCCCCTATGCGAATGACGAATTTTACTAGTCTGTCTTCTTCCCTAGCTTTAGCTTTCTAGAAGAACCGATAACAAAGAATAATTCCATCTGTGTCATCATTTTAAATGTGTTTTTCATCTATACTACCACATTACATTAACAATATGTACGATCACATCCTATTTATCATTGACTAGCTAGCTTATGATATAGATGAAGAATACTCTGTGAATACAAATAGCCAGATGAACAACCCCGGCCCCGAGCAGGACGCAGGAGAGCGTCACCAAACCTCACGGGCCAAAGCCAATGGTTGGTTAGTCAGCGGCTGGTTGCATTTTTCTCTTGTTGCAACTATTTTGTTCAATCATTGGTGTTTTTTATTTGGAAAAACTTGCCGATGCTTGCCACGGATATAAATACCACGCCGTGGTAGCAACATCACCACTGAAGCGCGCAGGCACTCGCTTCCACCCATACCCGTCCTCAGAAACTCTCACAGCGAATTAATTAAGTTCGTGGCGACCATGAATAAGCTCAGCGTCTGCTACTCGTTCGTCAACATCAAGCTGCGGAGCTTCCTCCGCATCAGCAGATACATAATCGAGTTCTTCGTCTTCGCCTACCGATTCGTGGCCACCCGAGTCCGCCCTTTCTACATCCAGCTCTTCTACTTCGTGTTCATTAGCCTGATGGGTTCGGCCCTCCTGGTGTCGATCAAACCAAGCAACCCTGACTACCTCCCGCGGTACGTCGACATGCTGTTCCTGTCGACGTCTGCGCTCACCGTCTCCGGCCTCGCCACCGTCAAGATGGAGGACCTTCTCCAGCTCGCACATTGTCGTGCTCACGCTGCTCATGTTCGCGGGGAGCGAGATCTTCGTTTGCTTCCTTGGCCTCATGCTCCGCGCTCCCACCGTGCAGACCAAGCCGCCGGTTACGAGCTCGGCGGGTAGGGTCAGGTCTGTCTCCGTGGAGCAAGGCGGCACGGAGATCTCGGAGCTCCAGCCCACCGACGAGCTGGCGCTGTCGATCCGGTCTCTGAGCTGCGAGGATGTCCTGAAAGGGGACAGGAGCGCGAGGTACCTGGGATGGGTCGTCCTCGGCTACCTCGCCGTCACCCACGTCCTCGGCTTCCTGCTGGTGTTCCTGTACATAACCCACGTGCCGTCCGCGCGGGCGCCGCTGACGCGGAAGGGCATCAACGTGGCGCTGTTCTCGGTGTCGGTCGTCGTCTCGTCCTGCGCGAACGGCGGGCTGGTGCCGACCAACGAGAACATGGCCGTCTTCGTCAGGCACACGCCGCTGCTGCTCATGTTCGTGGGCCAGATCCTCACCGGCAACCTGCTGTTCCCGCTGTGCCTAAGGCTGCTCGTGTGGTGCCACTGGAGGGTGACCAAGCTCCGGCCGCTCGAGAGCATGGTCACCAGCCCGGAGGAGTTCGACTAAGATGGAGAAACTTGAAAAGGCTAAGATGACAAATTAATTAGGATGGAGAGAGTACTACCAAACAACCGTAACCCTACAGGCTACATGAAAGTTATTATAATGTCGATCTGCCAACACATATAAACTTTCAACTAATAAAACAACTTGTACATGGAGAATTTTCTCTTTTTTAAAAAAAAATAAAGAAGAGTGAAAATACACCTATTGCTTGGGCACTTGAATTATTCTCTTCAGTTTCTACTTGTACAAGTTGTTTGTTTGACTCAAATTTCATAGAACCCTATAGATTACGGCACATGTGATGCCACATACTCCATATTTCAATATTTTTTTCCGTAGCTTTTAACATGCTTGCTAGTTCTTGCCCGTTTCTTGACTGCTTCATGGAACCGGTCGGTCGAGTTCCTTGCTTTCTTCACCCCTGCTAGCTCGATCCCTCTAGTCACATCACATGCACGTCACTCTCATCTCAGCTACGCCTACACCTTGTTGTCTAATTATTTTATGCTAGCTTTATGAATATTTCATCTTTGATTGTGAACACTCTCGTTGAAGAGTACGTAGGCGAGCCGCGCATTGTACGCGGATCCGTCACAATGCATATACCAAGGGGAGCTCTACCATCTCCTACCCCAGACGTACCTGCCTCCAATAATTCGCCAATTATATATATTCGGTGGTCAGACCCTTATCCGCTATTGTGACGGCGCCCACTCCTGCATGATTGCTTCAAAAAATTATGAAAAAAGGGAGGCAGAAAGGTCATGCGATGATCTGTTGAATCCAAGCGCATATTCCACCTGTGTTGTTTCAGTCCCACATGCGATGAACATGCTGCTGATGATCTATAGCTAGAGTTCCAGTTAATTAGTAGGTTTCTCGCAAATAATTGATCAATTTAATCAACCGTGACTCTCGCTTATACCGGCCAGCCATGACCTCAACTGAATGACAACCAAGTGCAACTCGGCCACTACTAAACCATTTCTTCGATAGCAGTAGCATATGTAGTATGTACGTTACCCGCCGAATGAAGGCCACAACCGCTAGCCCATCATGTGTCGTCTGAACATTACATCTGTTCGAACGTTTGAACTATCACGTTCAGAGGCGAACCTTCCAATATGGTATGGTATGGCGGCCGCCATACCTAGCTCTGGCGCCCAACACCCCCTACCCCTCCTTCCCTTAGTTCCCTTCCCATAGAGATCGGCTGAAATTTTCTGTTTTTGTGCTGCCATGGCTGCTCTTCGAAGCAGCAGGAGGAGGAAGAAAAACAGTACTATCCGGTTCAGTTGAAGACCATGGGCTCCTATGGACCAAATGTGGACATTGGGCTTTTTAGACAGGCCACTCTAATAGCCCATTAACAAGAGCAGGCTATAGTCAACAGGTGACAGCAGATCGATACTCCAGTTCCCCAATCGATCCCATTCTGTCTTCTGCCGCCACTCTCCAGCTCTGCCCCAAAATCCCAAATCTGTCTAACCTAGTCCGGAATGGTGGGAGGAGGCTCGTCAACATCGAGGTGCAGGCCGTCCGGCGCTAGTCATGGGCATATTCCTGGCGTTGATGTGGGGAGTGAATGCAATGGCGCAGGGCGTGGTCGTGGGAAAAATCTAATGGCGGGTACTGGCCGTGGGCGAGGGCGAGGAAGAGGAACAGAAGCAAGAGGGACCGCACTGATGCCGGACACTTGCTGTAGTCACATGAATCCTCCGGGTACAGGGAAGAAGCGGTTCAAAAGCCTAGGTGCGTCTCTGGATTGCAGACTGTAGCTGCTCTTTCATTTTTTTGTCCATTTAAAAAAAATGAGTATACAATTATGGAAAATTACAAATTGAATGGATTTATTGACTGATCCACTAAACAACTTGTAGATTTAAAACTGATTTGCTTCTTCTGGTGGCTACTTGAATGCCTAGGTGTTTTACTTGTAGATCGGCTAGTTGAGTTAGCCTTGCTTCTTCCGGTGGCTACAGCATCAGTTGAAAGGGCCTTCTCATCCATGAACATAATCAAAACTAATTTGCGCAATAGAATGTCAGATGAGTGGCTAAACGACTTGATTTTGTGCTATATTGAGAAAGAAATTTTTAGAGGACTTGATTTTGACAACATTAAGAAGACATTTCAAGCTATGAAAGATCGGAAAATAAAATTGCCGAAGCCTCAGAGAAGATCTGCACGTGCTTAGTGTTTAAGGTATTACATTCATTGAAATTTACAATTTCTTGATATTTTTATTTATTATCGGTAACTAGTTTATACATTGAATTGACATGTTTATTAGTTTCCTTTCATATATATAGATCATGACTCAAATGCTAGCATTTACTCATCATATCAAAGGTATGTCACTTTTTTTGGTCGGATTAAACTTGTATTGGTTCACCATACCAAAAATTTGTTGCTGCGTTCGCCACTGATCACGTTATCGATAAGGCTGTACCTTACTACTCCGTAGCAGTACTAGTGGTACGTACTACATCCGTTACAAAATATAAGTATTTTTATATTTAATTAAAGTTAAATTTTTTTAACTTTGATTAATAATATTAAAAAAAAAGCTTGTTTCACTGTGAATTCAAAAAATATAATTTTTATATAATAAAATATTATTAATTCTTTATTATTAATGATCAAACTGATAAAAGTTTGACTTCAACTAAATTTAAAAATATTTATATTTTGAAACGGAGAGTAGTATTTTTCTTGGGGATGTACAGTACAGTATTTTGTCCTAGCTTAGACTCCTGGAGCCTCGCTAGACGCGGCGCCCTCAGTCCACATGCGCAACGACGGCGAAGTACCGACCGTACAAGTGTACAAGTTGGTCCATTACCGGTACTTTTCCCTATGACTTTATGCAATTATCACAACTTAAAGCCAACGAAAATGAGAATCTTTTATCCGGTTTCAAATATTGGCACCCGTTGATTTTTATTGTTACTTTTGACCATTCGTCTTATTTTAAAATATGATAAATATTGTATATTTTTGTTATTATAATTTTCTCAATCATTAAAGTTATTTGAAACATGTCTAATAAATTATATAAAGTGTTTAGGGTGTAGTAAAAAAGGGAGGAGGCATGTCTCGGTCATGTTGTTTCACAATCTGAAGACAGCTAGACCAGTTTATAGCATCTATAAAGAACAATGAAAGCGACAACCGAACACGTCTCCAAATCGAATGGAATCCTAACAGTTAATTAAGACACCGTTTCTTAGTTCAGCTATACATTAATTATTACGCTAATGATCCCCCTCGGGACTCTACGTGTGACCATGCACGCTTTGTCATTTGTGCTGGACTATGCATTGTGTACTCTTGTTAACGGCTTGGTTATGACCGTACCGTTTTGGCATTTATACGGACTGCACCATAGCTAAAGCTGCTGGATCTCGAGCGTACCGAAGCCCTCCGGCCCCAGCGAGGGAGAAAAGTTTGTTGGAGGTCAAGGGAATTGAACCGTTTGTGACATACTGACGGTCTTAATATGTTTCCTTCACCAAGCACAATATGTCTGTGTCATCAGATCAGTTGCTTTCAGTATAAGCAAGTGTTTGTTGGCCTGAACGAGACTATCATCAACATTGTCGGTGTTCCGTATCACCGGCATAGTAAAATTTGTTTATCGGAGGGGATTCATGCGCTCCTCTCGTTAATGTGGTTTAGTCTATGGAATACTCAAAAGATTAACCTGGTTCGAGCCGCCGTGAAAGTGTAATACCCTACATCTAAAGACAAAAGAGTGAATTGAAATAGCCTCGGAAGGCAGATCGAAAGGGTGGTCGTACAATGACGCCAAGGTTCCTACTCGAGCAAGAACCCTAGAGCGTGTCTCAAAGTCGTCTGTCTAAGGGTTGCTCGCTTCTAAGGGTCCCAGCGTGGCCTTGTATAGGGACCGGACCGAAGTTACATGCCTTGGTGACTACAAAACCGAGCGGCTCCCTAACGGGTGGGCCTGTGAACATTCCGAAGTTGATTCGCCTGATAGCTTCTGAGCGCCAGGTCATCTTATCGTTGTCTCCGTCCTTTGTCCAGCACGAGCAGGACAAAGCCAGCTTTCTGTCTACCATCTAGCAGACCGTGTCTGCTCCACAGTGTCAAAAATCTCTGCTCTTGTTGGGTGGTGGTCATCCAAAGGCGGTGCCCGACTTGGAGGTCGGACAGGTAAGGCGGTACTTGACCCGAAGGTCGGACAAGCTAAGGCGGTTTCGACCTTCGGATGGTCGGACCGGGTCTTCGGGACTGAGCGGAGCCGAGTTGTTCATGGAGCTAGAGTTTGATGGGCCGTCTTTGAGGCTGCTGAATAGGTCGGGATCGTAGCTACCCGAGATATACGATCCCGACAAACATGCATACAGTGATCTTTACTTTTAGAGTGGCCTCAAATACTTTCTACTAGCACCAGCAGTTTATACAAGAAAGGATGAACTAAGATGAAGAAATTTAAAAATATGATTATTTCGCTTGTTTGTCAAAAGAGAGATGGCAAGTTGGACGAATCAACTGCAATACTTATACAGTCAAAAAGACACTATCCCCATTCAACCTGAGAAAAGTAACAGAACATGTTCTTATATATAACCATAAGTTTACCGGAACTCTGGGCCTCTGGCATGAGAAACGTGACGCGGTCTAGCTAATAAGTGGATTAATTTATACTGATGGGCAATCTCACCATTGGCAGAGCGCTCGAAAGAAATCAACGAAGAGTCACGCTCTTGCCCCCTATGCGAGCCACGAATTTTACTAGAGTCTGTATTCTTCCCTAGCTTGCTAGCTAGAAGAACCGATAAACAAGCAATAGTTTTATCTGTACCACGTATTTTTCATCTATACTACCATATTATACTGACGATATGTAGGATCAACTTTCATGCGTCATTTAAATAACTTATAGTATAAGATAAAAAGTACTCTCAAACTGATAGTGTAAATACGAATAACCCGATATACAAGCCTGGGCCTGAGCAGAAGCGTCACCAAACATGACGGGCCAATGGTCGCTTAGTCAGCGGCTGGTTGCGTTTTTCGCTGGGGGGTTCAATCATTGGTGTTTTTTTATTTGGAAAAACTTGCCACAATGCTTGATGCCCTTAATTGCTACGGATATAAATACCACAACATAGTACACCGTACCAACATCGCCACTGAAGCACTCCCCTCACAGCCAAGTCCGTGACCATGAATAAGCTCAGCTTCTGCTACTCGTTCGTCAACATCAAGCTGCAGAGCTTCCTCCGCATCAGCAGATACAGAATCGAGTTCTTCGTCTTCGCGTACCGATTCGTGGCCACCCGAGTCCGCCCTTTCTACATCCAGCTCTTCTACTTCGTGTTCATTAGCCTGATGGGTTCGGCCCTCCTGGTGTCGATCAAACCAAGCAACCCTGACTACCTCCCGCGGTACGTCGACATGCTGTTCCTGTCGACGTCTGCGCTCACCGTCTCCAGCCTCGCCACCGTCAAGATGGAGGACCTCTCCAGCTCGCACATTGTCGTGCTCACGCTGCTCATGTTCGCGGGGAGCGAGATCTTCGTTTGCTTCCTTGGCCTCATGCTCCGCGCTCCCACCGTGCAGACCAAGCCGCCGGTTACGAGCTCGGCGGGTAGGGTCAGGTCTGTCTCCGTGGAGCTCGAGGCCGTGGAGCAAGGCGGCACTGAGATCTCGGAGCTCCAGCCCACCGACGAGCTGGCGCTGTCGATCCGGTCTCTGAGCTGCGAGGATGTCCTGAATGGGGACAGGAGCGCGAGGTACCTGGGATGGGTCGTCCTCGGCTACCTCGCCGTCACCCACGTCCTCGGCTTCCTGCTGGTGTTCCTGTACATAACCCACGTGCCGTCCGCGCGGGCGCCGCTGACGCGGAAGGGCATCAACGTGGCGCTGTTCTCGGTGTCGGTCGTCGTCTCGTCCTGCGCGAACGGCGGGCTGGTGCCGACCAACGAGAACATGGCCGTCTTCGTCAGGCACACGCCGCTGCTGCTCATGTTCGCGGGCCAGATCCTCACCGGCAACCTGCTGTTCCCGCTGTGCCTAAGGCTGCTCGTGTGGTGCCTCTGGAGGGTGACCAAGCTCCGGCCGCTCGAGAGCATGGTCACCAGCCCGGAGGAGTTCGACTTCCCACACCTCCGCCGGAAGCTGCCGACCGCGTTCCTCACCGCGTCGGTCGTCGCCCTTCTGGCGGCCGGCGTCACCATGTTCTGCGCCATGGACTGGGGTAACCCTCTGTTCGACGGGCTGACATCTTTCCAGAAGCTCGTCAACGCGTTCTTCACGGTGGTGAACTCCAGGCACGCCGGGGAGAACTCCATCGACGCCGGGTCCATCTCCCCGGCCGTTCTGGTTCTCATCGTCGTCATGATGTGAGTTAATTCCTTTACGATCGATGTACCCTGTAGGCTCCCTCTGCCAGTACACATCGATCGATATGTGTCCCTGAATCTTTGGATTGAATCTCTTGTTTCAGGTACTTGCCATCGTCGGCGATGTTCGCGCCACCAATCGCGGACAACGGCGACGAAGCCGAGGACGAGAAAGAGGGGGCACGGGCACCCCGACAGCGACGGGGATCTTGGGTGGAGAAAGTGTCGTTCTCGCAGCTCGGGTGCGTCGCCGTCTTCGTCATCGTGATCTGCGTCACCGAGAGGAGAAGAATCCGAAACGACCCGCTCAACTTCTCGCTGCTGAAAATAGTTTTCGAGGTCACTAGGTGCGTGCTGCCAATCTGCCATCTCGATGCCATCTCGATGTAGTCATGTGACCAAGTGTTGTTCGTTTGTGTGCAGTGCTTATGGCAACGTAGGAATGTCCACGGGCTACTCCTGTTCGAACCTTCAAGCCCTGCACCCCGAGGCCGTCTGCAACGACATGCCGTACAGTTTCGTGGGGTTTTGGAGCGACCAGGGGAAGCTGGCGCTCGCCTTCGTCATGCTCTACGGAAGGCTCAAGGCCTTCACCACGGGCACAGGGAAATACTGGAAGGTAGCGTGAAGTCCATTTTGGAGTGCCAGTAGATCCAATGATGGACTATATTTAGAGCAATTGGTCGCCATCAGTGAATTGTACAGCCAAAAATGCCAGGCTTATCGATTTGTATCGCCCTTGGAATTTTGCGTGCGAATGTTGCGCAATAGCAATGCAAAATTCATTTGCTATTGTTAGTAGGTCTTATTTGCAACAGTGAGTCCCCAGCCTTAGGAGCTATCATCGCCAACAATTATGCAAAATTCTTACTTTTTTGTTGTGTTTCCTACTCTGTTTTCTTCAGTTACTTTAACGCAGCGTGCAGCATGCTCAAGAAAGAAAAGGGCTTGGTTTGTAAGAAATTTGTACTTGGGATTTCACTTCCTTGTTCCAGATTGCTCAATGATACAGGCAGTTCATTCTTACCGAAGCGAATAGGCATCATCTAAAAGGCCGCATTAAGGAACCGCGCGGCTCTGCCTCAACGGCACAATCTGACGGCAAAATTCATCTTCATGATGCTGCGGCTGCTGAAAAGAGTGCCAGGTTACGAATAGACCATGACCACTTGATTTTAGAGCGAGGAAACTGAGAAGACGAACAGATGTACTTCTAGACAAGGCAAATCAGACCATTCACTCCTAGAGGGATTAATTAACATAAACTATTTTCTGGACAGACGATAGAATAGAACACGGTTTTTCAGGCGATGCAGTCCAGACCCACGCACCCGATCCACATGCTCCAGACCACCTTCCTCATCTGAAAGATTGACAAGAATTGCTGAGAGATCAGGAGAACTTAAACACTGCAGGTACACCCTGCTTATACTGAGTACGTGTTTAAATTATTGGGAGACAGAGCTTGCGATTGTTGAGTGCTGATACCTTTTTCGGTTTCTGACGGTACAGCAGCGGTTGAGGAGGCACCTTGTACAAGTCCTCATCCACAGCTCTTCTACATACAACCTTGCGTTTCACCGGGCCGGCTCCAACTTCAGCCTGCGCGCCACCGCCATCCCGCGGAAGCTCGCCGCCGGTGCAGTGCATGCCTACTTCCCTCCTTATCACCTTAATCTGGGCTGGCTTGCGTTGAAACGAGTAGCTCCGGAACAAGGCGAGCTGTTCGCCGCTGGCGACAACAGCGGCCTTCTTCTCGCCGTCGCCGTCGCCGCCGCGGTTCCAGCGCTTCGTGAGCCTGGCCTGCGTGGCCGAGTCGAAGTACTGCGTGATGGACAGGTCGTGGCAGTAGTTCCACAGCCCGAACGCCGGGATCTGGCACCCCATGACCTTCTGTAGCAAGTGTAGCAACGTACGCAAAAGTCATTCAGTGATTCAGATAGAACGTGAGAATGGTTATGTTTTGGCGACTCACCTCCATCTCCATGGCGAACCGGATCTGCTTTGCTTCTGAAGTGCAGTAGTCGAGCCTATATGTGCTGGTTAGTGTTATGGTGCTGCGCAGAACGGTGGTAGTCGATGCAGGCCAGGTGTAGGCAGCAGGCAGAGAGTTATATGGCCGAGCATTTTGTCGTGGCGGTGCCAGGCCAGGGCATGCTGTGGCCGGGAGCGTCTGCCATCAATGGCGGCACGTAAACGGCAGGGAGCAAAAGGCTGGAGCAGCAGAGAGGAAAAAGGCAACGACATACTCATCCGCAATATGCAGGTCTGCTGAATGACATGGATACGTATCCTATGGTTCAGAACGTGTAATGCTAGGCGCAATCAAGTCTTCTTTTTTATTGAACGTTTTAATATTTAGTGGAGAAAATAACTGATTGAATCTCCAAGCTCTAGAATTGAGTCATGGAATTTGGCCATGATTAGCAGTAGAGAGCCAACTGATTCAATCTCCAAGCTGGTGCATAACGTTGATTTCGTTTGGAAAAATGCAGAAAATGAAAAGGATGCAGTACGAGTATAAGACAACATCCAGAAGGCCCACAAGCGTAAAAATTAGACTTCGTTCATCATAAACTAGACTCCCATCAATGGAGTCCGAGTCTCCCGGCCGGCCAACCGGTAGTTGGGCATGCATGCAACCCGGCCCATACCTAATAAACCAGGAACTGGCATCGGCGCTCTCATATGCAAGACTGCAAGGCAAAGGCTGCTGGACTCCTGCTCTCTGCGTGATGTGATGACCCAACCCACGACAGTTAAAGCAAGTCAGTGCAGCACTCATGCTCAGATGAAAATCATGGAGCCTGAATATGTGCCAGAGAAATCAAGGAATCCCAAAAATCTAATGTCACCACAAGTCCTGCAGTGCAGTACATTATCTTTTTTCTATGTTTACATTTCGTCCAAGAAAACAATACTCCTACTGGCAAATATTTGCCAAACAAATACTTCTGCTACTTTGTGATGTGATGTGGAAGTTACACCACTTACTTCACATTTAACGTACTGTAAGAGCTGATTGTAAGATTGGAAAGAGAAATAGGGATTTGGCCTGCAGCCTGCTAGTAGTATGGACCAAACTGCATCACGGGATTCACGGCCCTGAGTATGAACATTACTTCTTGATTTGTAGGATTGGATAGAGAAACCGAGGATTTGGGTATGTCAGATCTTGCCTTGTCTCTGTACGGCACCCAACTGATCACTAGTATTTCACTTGATTGGAGTTAGTAAATTAAGCATAAATGTGCTGTATTGTAGATTAGAAATAGAAATCAAATGATTGGCATGGTCCTGTATAAAAGGATTTATGGCGCCAATAAGTAGTTTCGAATTGGGAAGCTTGAGAAGACTTCAGTTTAACACTAGTGTCGTACACTCGATGAAGTCGATTTAATTTGTATTAGGGAATATTTTTGCCACCCAACAAAAGTAGCATATGGAGAACAAGAGCAGATTGAACAGAACAAGAGGGACTGGCCTTCTCCTCCTCTATTTTTCCATACCTTTGTTATCTGAAGAGCAGATTGAGCAGAACAAAAAACGGATTGAATCCTGTTGAGTGGTTGGGCTAAAACAAAAGTGAACCAAGCACAACCAGTACTACTTATGGTACACAGTGGAGTTGAAAGCGTTGTTGCTGAAGCCGTACAGGCTATTGTTTCATAAATTTAGTCAAACCAATGATTGCTAAAAATAATAGTCATCGCTTTAGAGTACTTTAGGCGGCAACGCGTACGTTGATGTCGCAAAGCAAGAGCCGTCCCTTTCCCAAAGATCTCTCGTGTGGAACGAGTTGTCATGTGTGCGGTGGCGTTGACTCTCTCGGTTCTGGGCTTGTGGCTTTCGCAGACAGATGGCGACTGCTATATTGTTTATTTCCTTTGATACAGTACATGTTAACTGTATATGTGTAACGATAAATAGTATTCTCTTTGTTATAAAATTGTTGTTATCGACTAACAATGACAATGATTTTAGAAGAGTTCCGCTAAGGCAGATCATCTTCTCTTCTTTCGCCTCCAGGTAAAATTTCGAATCAATTTGAACCATCGAATTTTAGAAGAAAAAAATAGTTCATGCGATGTTTTCGGCTAAATTTTCTTTTATAGAGCAATTTTCTTTCCGATGATGGCGTTTATTTTCAAAATAGTCACTTATCTAATATACAACATATGCAACTTTTTTATAATTTGTTGATTTTCTTACAATTTAAATATTATAATAATTATTAATTATTTTATTGCTTTTAACTCCTAAGAGGTAAAAAAATTATTTTTTTCTTGAGATCTATGTAAATGAACGACTCAGTAGAGAACGGAGAAAGTCTTTCATGTAACCTTAGAAATGATATCTTGAAACCCTAAGTAGTTTCGTAGTTCAACTAAACAGAACTCATCACGCTTCTGCCGAATAAATATACGCAGTTGCTTTGGAATGGTTAATCTTTCGTAAAGAATTTATTCTCACCATCTCAATCTCACACATATCACTTAGGTATTTCTACAGTACAAGGTGAAAAGGACGAATTAATAAACTCCACATAAATATATTTCGAATTAACGCAAACGGCAGCGCCATCAATCAAGGAGGTGCTCTGTATCTAGAGGCGGCTAGCCGGCCTGATGCTTGAGATGCCAGTGATCTCTCTTGCGGCGATGAGAGCGTTGACTTCGTAGCTTCCCTCGTATGTGTACACGGTCTCCATGTCGCAGAACGCCTGCATGTACGTACGATAGATATATGCATGAGAGGTTAATTGGACAATTAAGTCAAAGGTCGACCAGAAAAGAGCCGAAAAATCTTACTTCTGCAATGTAATGAATATTAATTAACAAAAGAACACAAAATGAATAGTAAGAACATAGGAGACCTACGACCAACCAACCTTGCCGACATGGAAATCGGTGACGATCCCGTTGCCACCCAGGAGCTCCCTGCCCAGCGCCACCGTCTCCCTTGCCTGCTTCGTGATCCACGCCTGCAAAAACCGATTGATCTTAAGGTCTCTTGGGGATTACATGATCCATTTCGATTTCAAAAGACACCGATTAAATGAACTGATGAATGGTGACCTTGCCGAGGCTGGCCTGGCCTACGGTCATCTTGCCAGCATCGCGCAGCTTGCAGAGGCGCAGGCCAAGGAGCGACATGGCCTGGACGTTGCCCAGCATCCGGACGAGCTTCTCCTGGTTCAGCTGGAACGCGGCGAGAGGCACGCCGAACTGCTTCCTCTCTCGCAGGTACCTTTGGCACGCGTCGTAGGCCCCTGCCGCGATGCCGATGCTGACCCAGGCAGCCATGACGCGGCTGAAAGAAAGAGCCTGCACATATATATACGCAAGAATTACTGCTGCTGTATTTGGTTTCATCAGTGACCAGCTGTCCATGAAGGAGTATTATCAGGCATTACATCGACTAGGTCCTGAAAGGAGGTGCAGCCTGGTAACCGGTCGTCCTCGGGGACGAAGACGTCCTCCAGGTAGATGTCGCAGTTCTGGACGATCCGCATCGACGTCTTGTTCTCGATCTTTCTGATCTTCAGACCAGCTGGGCTTCCTCCAGTGTTCACGATGAACCTACAAGTGAGTCATTACTTAAAGAAATCTGACATAATACGTACGTATACTTGTGTTGGTGATAAACAGTTTCGATCCATTTGTATAATTATAATATCCAACTTACACATTGATCTGGTTGTTGCTGGCGTTCCGAGCAAGGACGACCAGCACGTCGGCGAAACTGCTGTTTCCTGGCCAGCGTTTCCGACCGTTAAGGACCCAGCCGCCAGGGACCTATATCCAACAAGTCAACGTAATAACATCGTCAGACCCTTCGAAAATGTCCTTGTCACAGTGACGAAGAGTCGTGGTTCTGTGCTGTGGATCAGATAAGTAACTATTAGCTACTGTACATACCTTCCGAGCCATGGTGTTCATAGAGCTGGCATCACTTCCACTGTCCGGCTCCGTCATGGCCTGGAAAATGCACAACGCAAGAGGTTAGTTAAATGTAGATAGATGCTCCAAAGTCTTCAGTTGACCAAAGTGCGACGACATAGTATGATTTTGTTTTCACTTACGTAGGCGCAAACTTTATGCTGTTTGCTCAACGGCGGCAAATACTTATCCTTCTGCGCTTCCGATCCCAACTGTGCTGCTTGGCCATCACATACACAAAAACATGGATGAATACATATACATATTTTGATTGTTTCGTTAATAGTTGTTATGCAACTACAACCGAAGCATAACAATGTCTTCAAATTTTGGGGAAAAGTAAATATAACTATATACATAAACAATAATTTAATACGTACCGATAGTAAGCATGGCAAGACATGACTGAACGAGGCAGAATGAGGCCATGCTTGCGTCCACACGGGCAACCTCCGAGATGCACATAGCGTAAGCTGCAGAAGATAGTCCAGGGCATCCATGACCCTACAAAACGGAAGGGAAAAGAATTCTCAAAAAAAAAAAAAAACCGGAAGAGAAAAGAAACCAGGCTTGATAATATTCTCTATGAAACAAGAGCTTAATTATGAGCAAAAATACATTATTTCTGGATCATAGCTAGGGATGAGTACCTGGATGATGCCTCCAAGGAAGCCAAGAGAACCCAGGCTTGGAATAAGATGAAATGGGAATTCAGCCGTCTCCCAGTGCTGCCAAGGAAATTATCAGACAAAGAATAAATAAAGTGAAACGTACTAAGCATTAGCGTACAGTGCAAATTAATTAGATTAACCATCAGCATGCACCAGTACAACACAGAGACAATCGGATCAAATAAAACATGCGGGTCTACGCGTAGAAGCAGATACCTTGGGTATTATTGGAGCGACTTCCTTCTCCATGAACTGTCGGACCTTGATCTGTAAATCCTTCTCCTCTGGCGTTAGCAGTTCATCAAGCTGGAAGTAGTCCGATACTGGAAATTAACCGGCCAAACAAATGTTATACTGATCATATATTGATGTCCGGTGAATGTACATAGCTGTGATGGGAGTACTAATCTATGTATCCAAGCAAAAATTACACTCCATAAAGCAGATGTAGGAGTCCAATCAAAGCAGACGCACCTGCTGGTGGAAAGGCTGATGCTGCCGGTGTTAGCCCAAAGGAAGCGCTCGGTAAGTCCGAGGTCAGAGGCCTGAGCTCTGAAGGCTTCATCGTGTCCTTGGAACGGTCTCCTGAAAATCTCATTTTGTTACTCTATATATATATATAAGAGACTTTCAGAGTAGCAAAAATAGATATATATAGGACTAGTTAAAATTGCGCAATTGATACGCATGCAGGAGCGAAGTAGGGGGCCATGATGAATGCCTAGTGTACATGATTTATTCATTAAGAGACGTATGGATCTCATCTCACCTGGATTTGCAGCTGTCAGTGACGAAGACGGCATGGTGTAGCTAGAATACAGAAGGGCGATGTAGGCAAAGAGAAGATATAACTAGATGAGTTATCTAAGAACGCATGCAACACTGGGATATCCTAGTTGCAGGCACAGCAATGGAGGCTGGTAGCTTCAAGCTGTCTAGGTTGACGTATATAAAAAGATGAAGAGAAATGGAGAAATGCAGAGACCGGTGCGCGAGTCAAACCTCCCCCACGTGGAATTCCATATTTTGGTACCCTATGTTACTACAATGTTAGTTCGTGTTAACTTCTATCATATTTGACTGTTCTCTTATTAAAAAAAAGTGTGATAAATATCATATATTTTATTAGAATTTGCTTTAATCATTAAAACTATTTAAAATAGACTTTATTTTTACACACTTGAAACTAATTAATTTTTAAATAAGATGAATAGTTAAAAATGATGTTAAAATGTCAACAACAACAATATATGATGTTAAAAAAGTGTGATAATATCATATATGATTTTCTTCTTATTAAAAAGTTTGATAAACATCATATATTTTATTAGAATTTACTCCATCATTAAAATTAATTGAAATATGACTTTATTAATTTTTACACATTTTAAAATAATCAATTTTTTAAATAAGATGAATGATTAAAGATGATGTTATAAGTCAACAATGAAATAATTTAGAAACAAATGGAGTACGTGTGAACACTATCATAAGTTAGTTAAACATAACAATGTACGGCACTAATTGAAAACTATTATATGCAACTGACGATGCCACATGCGCGCGGAGAAGCTGTCAGATGATGAAAAGGATTCCAAAGAGGCGGCCTTGTGAGACATTCTAAAGAGGCGGCCTTGCGGAAGGTAAGAAGTCAGAGCTTGACCGCACTAATTGATACTTCCTCTTGCTTTAAAACATTGATATTATTGATTTTTAACATCAACTTTTATCAGTCGCTTTATTTAAAAAGTATAATAAATATATTATATTATACTATAATTTGTTTTATTATTAAAAATATTTAAAACACAATTAATAATTTTACATATTTAAACAAATTTTTTTATAAAATGAATAATCAAAATTAATGTTAGAAATTAATAATTTTAATATTTTAAAACAGGAGGGAGGAACACATGCTTGGCGTAGCAACTCAGACATGCGCTACGCGCCTAGCCACAACTGGCATATAAAATGTTACTATTGTTGTCAGGGCACATGGAGCTGTAACGAATTTTCTACCCATGTAGTATCATCGAAATCGCAAAAAGAAATATAGTATAAGCCTAAATATGTTGATCAGCAACCGCCGGATCGACATTAAGGTTTAGTTTTTTTTTACTTCAGTTTAATCCAGCTACCAAATGAATAATTAATTAGCCAATGAAAAATGCAATAGTTCGTTGATTGGGGGTTATCATTCACGTTGGCTGCCAGAAGAATAAAAAATAAATTAATAAAATGTCGTGTTGATTTGTTTTTAGATCATGGTAACAAATTTCTGGACGATACATCCCAGGGGCTGCACGAAGCCAATTCGCACAAACTAGGAGCTCTTTCCTGCCAATAAATTCTCCACAAACGACACATTGAACCTACTGCAAGTTGTGAATTCTTTGGAGCGGAGAAAGAGTCTATTAGGCATGTCAGCATGTGCTCTTTGATTGTGTGACCGTAAAATGTTCTGGAACAAATGAAAAATCGTCTGAAAGGAGTAAAACTTCCTAAACTAAATCCAATTTGTTGGGCGAGTGATTTACACCTAGATGATATTTGTTCATCTGAAATAAGAGCATCTGTTATTATTGGAATGTACTTTTTAATTATGGATGCAAAGGAACAGAACACGACGTGAAGAAATTAGAACTGTGTCAATAGTGCAGGTAGTACAGTGGACAACTGATACAGCTTTCGATCTTTGGCAGTTGGCTCAGCCTAAACAACAATGTTATGACAACACATCGAGGATGTTTGTGGAATCCACCAGGTCTGGAATGGATGAAATGTAATGCAGGTGCCTTTTATTTGGAGAATGTGCAGGGAGTCAGCAGTGTTGTAATTCGAGATCACCAGGGTCGGGCGGGACCTCTAACTCACCGTTCGGTTGAAAGGGGGAGCGGAAGAGATTGGAAAGGAATGTGTGGGATTAAATTCACACCTAGAGAGCAATAGAATCAATCCCCTTCCAACCCCTCACAACCGAACGAGCCCTAAACGGTATCCTAACTGTTTTGATGTATTATGATCACTCGTACAAAAATGCCAATTTAAGTATTTTCTGTCAAATCACTGATTGCCAGATCTGAGACATTAGATCACGATTGGAAGGCTGTCAGAGTATCCATGTCACCCTGCTTAGCAGGTGCCCATGCGCTCAGTTGCTCATACAAGGATTTACCTCAAGAAAAGCCATAGGTGGAAAATAACTATCTTTCAGTGTATCCAAGCATATGTGCGAAATTTACTAGCATTAGTCATATATTACAGCTATCGAAACATTATAGTTCGTCCATCTTATTATGGATTAGTAGTTCATTAGAAAGCATGACCACATGAGAGAGTTTCAGCGATAACTGACAGAAGCTGAAGAAGATAGCAGTAAACAAGATGAAAGTCAAGGGAACAGTTGACGAGCACTGCAAACTCCTCTTCATTCATGCAGAGACACATCTAGAGGACAGTTGACCTTTGTCTGATGCCTCCGGCAGAAGGACTTCAGTCTTTCGAGTCCCAGCTTCAGCTTTGGTGGTTCCGTAGCAAAGGTGATCCGCAACCAGTTCTCTGTTCCTAACGCTGTCCCTGCAAAAGCAGCAAGTAAATGTAATTATGTGAATGGCATATCTACCGTAAACAGAAGTAAAGTTGCATTCTGCAATTAAAAACACAATATTATTATGTGTGTGAAAGAAATTTAAAGGTCAAATGGAAGAAGGTACATATTTTTAGAAAATTACAACATTATTGAGACCGCAGGGCCATTTTGAAGACATATCCTGCCGGTGGTGCTCTAGAAATGGTCTGTTACGCGGCTTAGGGACAAAATATAGTTATAAATTGAGAATGTACACAAGCAATCGAGTCCTGGTTGTCGGTTTTTACTTTTTAACAACAGTGCACAGTAGCACAAAATAAGCAGTCTACACACCGTATATTGAAGGTAAATGCATGTATCTGATGCTTTGTATAATAAACTTTAGTTTTTTCTTCTGCCACATACCAGGCAATAACATGACTGATTCCTCCCTTGCCAATTTTCTGCAGAATTCTACATCATCAATTATGTCTGACAGTTGCGTGACATCTAGTTTCACCTACAGAGCATTATGTCAACCAAGCTGCTTTCAAACAACGTAAGGCCATGTTATCTATATTTATTTCTCTTACCATCATAAAAAACGATCCCTCTGGTTTATGGGGACAGGTAATACAATTGATTTCCTTTATTTCACGGTAACATATCTCTGCAGTCTCCTTTAATAACATCACAATCTTGCCAAAGAATTCATCATTTGTGTTCTTCATAATATGAGGAATAGCTCCCTGATGAATGGACAAGACAACTTAGAGAATGGGTTATTTTCCTTGTGCATCATGAGAACATTCTGTGACAGTGACTACTGAAACTTTAAAACGAAGGTTAATCTATAAATAATTTTAAGCCATAACAACAAACTGTAGATGAACTCTTCCTTAATGGTTTATGATAAATGTAAGATGTTTCAATGAAAAAAGAAAGAATAACTGAGAGGCCTGAGTCTGTACTCCCATGAAGGAAAAATTAATTCCTCACAAAAATCCAAAATTATATTTATGGACGATGAAAAAAGAAACAATAAAAGATAGGAAACTAAATGGTAGTTGCCAAAAGAGATTATTTTGCATGTCATGTCTGTGGGGATTAAACATTAACATCTCATACATGAACATTTAATAATTGTTATAGGAACATGCTTCTAGCGACTTGGTTAGTTGGCTCTAGTAGCACCCCTTAGGTACTAGGCTTGACTCCTACTGTACATTCTATGCATGCATGGTGCAATGAGAGGAAAACAAATATAAAAGTATATAGAAATATCTCGTGGTGTTCCTTTTTTTTAGTGGCCTCGGCTTCTCGCATGAGCTTAATGTCTTTTCGGTTTTTTTTCTTCTTTGACATGAATACAGTAGGGAAAACCCTATTGTGGAAGTAACCACGGAAAAAAAAGCGTTAAGAGCTAAACGAGCGGTGGTTCACCGCCAGTTTTCCTAAGCGCTAGGCATTAGTTCATATTATCTTGCAAAATAAGGTTAAAAAGGAAAAATAAAAAAAAGAAAAAAGAGCTCAGTAAGCATCTGGCCCAAGCTCTAGCTTCCCAGGCAGCCAACGAACAGCCAGAGCAGCCGCCAGGCCACTCCCTCTTCCCCAGGCCTGCTCCTCCTCGCCCCCTCGATCTGGCCGCAAGCAGCAGCCGATGCCCTGCCCCTTCCTCCTCGATCTAGCCCCCACAAGAGCAGCCAACACCCTCTCCATCCCCCTCCCTCCTCTCTCCTCGACCAAATCTGGCGGTGCCGTGGCCTCGGTGGCGGAGCAGCGCAGAGGAGTGGCCTGGGCGGCGCAGCAGGGCGGCAGCCGCGCCGGCAGCGGCCTGGGCACCGCCTTGGGAGCGCCTACACCCCAAAACGAAGCGTTTAGCTTGCGCGTAGCGCTTAATCGCGACGTAGCGACCGCTTTTCACCGCCTTTTTTTCACTACGGCGTAGTAAATATTAATATAAAAAGTAAACCAAGTACATAGTTTTGAGTACATCCTACCTATTCAAAGAAAGAACAAAGAGAACACATGTTGTAAAAGGATAATGTTGTAGCCGTGTGGTTGGCTACCTAAGTTAATGTCCTTTCTGATGAAGAAAATTACCAAAGTGTGAGCTGAAAGGGCTTATCCGTTGGTGATATAACGCCCCATGTAAAAAATACCCTTACCACGCAGCCCCCATGTGTGATAGGCACTACCCATCAACCATGCTCAGCTCAGCTCGTAAGAGAAAGTTTATTAGTTCACTGCAACAAATTTATACAGAAGTATGGAATCATTTTTCTCATGTTCTTACTTTGTGGGCTAAAGCTGGATAAGCCACATATTTTCCTTGGCCTGGTTGACCATCAGAAGTTAGGAAAAAACATGTGCCTAAGGTTTTTTTGGCAGGGAATATGCCTATGATATCTGAAGTAGGCGCAAAGACTGGAATGCTACGAGTCCAATCACGAAACTTCAAAATGAAAAGGTTGCCGCAATACCGCCTTGCATTTCCATATAATACCTTTGCTGGAGCCAAGCAACAGGAAAACTAACACTGTGCCTAAGATTAGAAATTCATCTACTAAACACTAGAGTTTCACAAAAAAAAAAAGTTCTATAGAGATTCCAAAAAAAAAAAATGTAGAGCTTTGTCAATATCAATCTGATACTAACCTCAACAAATGTTGCAGGATCTGATATTAATCTTCGAAAGCTTATGAGTGAATGCGAAACCTAGCATTGAAGTTCAATGAAGTACAAAGAGGTAACAATGGAATTACTCGAGACATAGAATCAATAATATAATCGCATAAAGAGCTAATTCAATTAAAAGTTAGCACAAAAAAAATGCCCACCGTCATAAATTCATCAAAGCAGTACAAATGAACAACACAAATAAACATGTTCTATCCCTGACTTGCAGCTCTTTCATTTCTCTAACATCTTTTTTTTTTCTTTTAAGTCTTAGCTTGCGGTTGTGCAGAATAATTTAGAGCGCATTGAACAAATCTCTAAAAAATATACTACCTTCGTTCACTATTATAAGTCATTTTAGCTTTGGGCACAGGAATAAGAAGTGAAAAAGTATGATACAGTACATAGGAAGGATAGAATCACCTTGGTTTCTTTCAGAATGCCTTTAGGGTCACAATTTGCTATCCAACCAAACCTCCAGCCAGGGACAGCCCATCTTTTTGATATAGCTCCAAGGGTGAGTACTGGAACAGTATCCCCAAAAACACCCATAGGCACAAATGGAGTGCTACCATATACAAGGTGACCATATACTTCATCAGAAATGACTAATATACCAAGCTTGTTTGCTGTACCTGCAATCTATGTTTATGATCCAAGCACGTAATAAGCTTTACAATACCAAATGGGAAAAATGTTTATTTAACATTGTAAAATCATACAGACACATTACTAACCTTGGCCAAATGCTCGTAACTGTACACACTTCCACAAGGGTTGTTGGGGTTAGTAATCACTATTGCAACAGTGTTATCATCTGCAAGAGTTTCAACAGCTTCCAGATCAACCTCCCAGCCTTTCTCTGAAACAAGATCATAATGCCGCACATCCATCTTATGAAAAATTGCGTGCGCTTCATGTTTTGGGTAACCAGGCTTTGGGAGCAATATACTAGAGCCTGGTTGGCCCAAAACTGCCATCACAATCTCAATTGCTTGGGTGCATCCAGAAGTGAGGAGAATGTCCTCAGGGGAAAGTTTGAAAGGGAGGTCAATGGATACGTACTCTGCAATAGCTCTGGATTTCAGTATTTCACCAGAAAGGTTAATTAGTAAGAATTGCAGTAAATCCCACATTCATTAGACAAAAATATAAGAATATTACTGGGTTATGAGTCAAATATGTATGTCGGCATCATGTGTATAAAGTAATATACTTATAGAGCAAGACAGTACCAAGTTGAAATTGAAAGGGATGATGCAAATAGTTAGAAAGACACATATATCTTTCATCACGTCATGAAAACATTGAAAAGCATCACGATGCTTCATTAACTGATAGTGTTAAGGAAAGATTAGAACAAAGGAAAATATTTTGCCTGTTCATAAAACCTGCTTGTACTATGTGAAGTGCGAACCATTGCCTAGAAGATTGAATAAACAGACCAAGGTCCAAGCTAAAGAGCAACTGACAGAACACGGCGGACCAAATTAGTAGAAACAACAGTGAGACGAGGATGGAAGGGTCAGGGTAGTGCACCAACCGGCAAGCTGAGAGGTCGGTGGCGACGGAGGGGTAGCCGTTGAACTCGCCGGATCGGAGGGCGGCGACGACAGCCTCCACGGCCTCGGGAGCGGTGCGGAAGGAAGGGGCGGATGCGGGGTCCCCGTGGCTCAGCGGGATGACGGGCCGCGGGCCGCGCTCGTCCAGGCAGCCGTGCAGGTCGACCGTGTAGCGCTGGATGCTCCTCTCGCCGGCTGCCGACAATACCGGGTTCGGCGACGCGAAGCGCCATCTCTTGTCCATGGACTCCCGCCTCTGTGGAGACTGGCTGCTGGGGAACCTCTTGCTGCCGCCTGAATGGTAGAAGTAGCAGATTTTAAACAAAACTCATTTCCCTTGTTTACCAGTTTATTCTGAAGTCTTAGTTCGTCATAAGTTTTAGATTACTTTTGTAGTGGTGAAATTTTTTCTTTTTATATATTTTTTCTACGAAATTAAATCGATTTTATAAAAGTTTTGTAAAATTACCGTAAAATTCCTGTCTTCGAAATGGGCCCTGTGCGCTGTGCGCCCAGTCTCGACGCTCGTTCTCTCCGGTTTCGTACCTTCGTGTTCAGCTTCTCCGGGCGCAGTTGTTTGATTATCTGGATAAGCATCTGCCGAGTTTCATTATCTGGTTTGATTCTTCGGTAATTGATCCCAGAACATCATATACAATACCTTAAGAAACATTATTTTTTTATTAATTTAGTAGAGCTGTCTGTGGTTGTGGTTTCGCATAGTGCACCTCGGCGTTGCGGACGTGCTACGTTCATCTTCTTCCGTGCCTACACTCACAATGTGAGGAATTCTCGTTAGACATTTTCTTCAATTACATTGGATTTAAAGATAAACAAATACAATGTAGATATGAAAACATATGGGAGAAGTAAATGGGAAGAGAGAGGTCATTTATCTATGTTGCAGCCTAGGCAACCGAAAAACGCCCTAAATATTCGATGAATGAATGACATTTTCTAACATAGTAACTTAGTCTCTCCGGTTTTAAATTATTGACACCGTTGACTTGTAACATCAACTACAAATCAAATAATAACAAAAGTTTATATATTTGAACAAAATTTTTGAATAAGAAAAACGGTCAAAGTTGATGTTGAAAGTCAACGGTGTCAATATTTTAAAACCGAAGAGAGTACGTTAAATTACTACTTCTTTGGCTCCATAATTTTAATAATTTGGACAAGACTTAATTCAACTTTGAAACTATAAAATATAAATAATTTTAAAATTATTAAGTTTGAAAATATATTATATGATCATATTTTATCTTAAAAATATTTTTATAAAAATACATATGTCATTTTTTAAATAAAATTTATTTAAAAAATAGAAATTAAATTTATATCTTACTCTCTTCGATTTTAAATTATTGACAATATTGATTTTTAGCATCAACTTTGATCATTCGTTTTATTAAAAAAAATTCTCCAACGTGTAAAATTATTAGTCGTGATTTAAAATTCACTAATGATCAATCAAATAATAACAAAATTTTACATATTTAAATAATTTTTTTAAAGTGTTAATAACTTACAACGGAGTACAAAGTAACACGGTAGGAATTACGGAAGCGAAGGGAGTATTCATCCTCGTTGAGGCGCTGATCATCTGCCTCCAAATCGATTTGCCTCCAAATCGAGTGAAGGCAGGTAATTACGGGCCACACGGGCGCGCTGCTCCCCTCCATCCCGGATGCCAATGGCGCCGCCGCCTCCTGTTCCGGCGCCGTTCTATAAATCCTAGAAACGCCGGAGCGCTGCAAATAGACCGGGGCTCAACAGCGCGATCCGAAATCGAACGTGACCCGAGCCAACAGCTCTCGAATCCCGGCGATGGATCGCTCCCGCTCCAAGCGCGGTTACCATTACGACCAGGAGCAGCCGCCGCCGCGCTTCGACCGCCGCAGCCATAATACTAGCTCCAGCTATACCACCGCCGCGGTGGCTTCGTACCCGCCGACGCCGCGCCGCCCCCTCCTCCCCCGCCCCCGCCGCCTCCCCTTTCGTCGGCCGTGGCCGAGCTGGGATCCTCGGGCGCCTCAACAACCACATCCTTCCGCATCCTGTGCCCCGATTCCAAGGCCTACGGCTTCGCGCCGGGCTTCGTTGCCAAGGTCCGCGACGACTCCGGTGCGCTTGTCACCGTCCATCCACCATTCGCCGGCGACTACGTCCGCGTCATCGAGACGGTCGACGGTGAGCGGTGTGAGGCGGATGGCCGCCCACCGGCGTTTTCCCCGGCCCAGGAGGCGCTCCTCATGGTGCACCGGCGGATCCTCGAGACAGACCCCGACGACGGCGACGAGGACAGCGCATACGGGCCCAGGGGCAAGGACCCCCGCGACAGGGGGAAGACCATCACTCGACTCATCGTGCCGGGGCTCCACGTTGGCTGCTTGCTAGGCAAGGGAGGCAAGATCATCGAGCAGAGGAGGATGGATACCAAGACGCACATAAGGATCCTGCCGCGCGACCAGAACACGCCGCGCTGTGTGTCAGGTTCAGAGGAGGTCGTTCAGGTATGCAACCACTTGCTATGATGCGCTCGTATTTTCGAATTCGGTTGCTGCTTGGGCAAATTATATTCGTACCATTACAAACTTTGAAATATTTTACAAAATTATAATGGCATGTATCAAATTAATCCTTGCTTCTTTCGAGTGGAGGCAAAACACTTAACTTTTCAATATGCAAAGATCAATACGTGTAAAATCAAAGATTAATCAAGCAAATTACTAGTATCCTTGACGGTAGGATTAAACCAAATGCATAGACAAAGATAGTTCCACTACTCTTTTTAGGTGAGTGAATGCACTATCTACACCTCTGTGATTGGTTTCTCAAGCTGACTTCTTCCTACTGGCTTCCTCATTATGTCATCAATCATCTTGGTTTCGAAGATATGCCGGACAAGAATTAATTGTAGCTATGCCTTTTACTGTATCTTTGTCTGGTTGTTAGCTTGTTAGTGTTACCTAGCATGAACGTGACTATTCCTGGCACTGAACGCATTTATTTGGTTGTGATGAAAAACTTACATTGTTTAGTATTATTGGACGTTTTCATGGAACATCATTTCTAACACATCTCTGAAGTAATCTGAACAAATAGGATGGATAAAATTACCAAATTGAACATCTCTTTTTGTGCATTATCTTCTTATTTTGAATGAATGGCATGATGTGGCATTTCAGGTTGTTGGAGAAAGTAATTGTGTTAAAAAGGCTGTTGCAATAATCTCTGATCGACTGAAGGAAAGCTTACACCGTGATCGTGGTCCCTTCCGTGGGTGGATGAATTTACCAGAGCGTAGAATTTCTCCGGAAAATGAATACCTGGATGGTGTCCAGCAGATGCAGATGCCTATTTATGAAGAACCTTATGGACGCCGTGAGCAGATCAGGAACAAAACTGGCATGGAGCCACTAGGATACGAGTTTGATTCAAATGGTAGCAAGGCCATTGAACATCCCGAGTTTCAGTATAATGATATTGTTTATCGGACTCTCTGTCCAAATGACAGGGCTAATAGTTTAAGTGGTGCCAATGACGGATTTATAGAAATGCTACAGATTGATGTTGGTGTTGATATTAGACTTACTGAAATCATTGCTGGTTCTGACAAAAGGGTAGTAATCATCACATCAAGAGAGGTAAGCGGTCATGCTGTACATAATTATATACCTCTTTTTTTTCTTCTCAAAAAGCACAGGAGAGCTGCACTTCATTATATTAAGAAGAAAGTTATATGTACCTCTTTGCTCTTCATATTTTGACAATAGAACTCTCTCAATGTTACAAATATTAGGCATGGCAACTCAGATATAATTTCCTACCAGCCACTGGGTCCTCTGTCTTGCTATCATACTGTTAGTGTGTAGTACATGGTTTTACTCTTACTCCTTTGTTTTTGCTGTTTCTTCTCCTTGAGAATAATACTAGTCTAATACCCGTGCTTCGCTACGGATGCAAGACAATTTAACAGTTCATAATACTCACTCTATTTAAATTACACGCCTATGCATTGCCCCGAAAAAATTTGGTTGGAAAAAAATTGAGTTATGTGATGAGTCGTCAGTGACATAATGCTTGAAGGTAATGTGTCAGCAAATACCTATTGCTAACCCATCTGTCAAAATCTTTATATTTGGCCCACCTATATTGTCCTTATCTTTCTCCGGTGATTGCCTCCGTGCACACCAGTCTCCACTCTCCTCGCAGTGCTTCATTTTAGTTCAAGCGTGCAGTAGACATCATCTACACCGTGCCTCATCCTGCACATCTCAAAACATCAACTGATTACAACATATACTCTCAGCTGTACATCAAATTGTTTGACAGCCTTCCACCATTCATAGGCTGCCAAACCATCTAGTAATAGATAGCGTCAGCAAATACTCCATGAAAATTTATGCAAAACAGCAAAATCATCTATATACTTGTTAGTACCACTTATCCACTTCCAGAGAATCGCAACAGATTTTCTTGAAGCAAAAAGACATAGCAATCAAATAGATTCAGGCATGGCCCTAAAACAAATAAAAGGGCAAAGCAAACACCACAAATTCGCTTTGTAAAAATAGAATTTGTTTACAACGAATCAAATTCATATATGATGAAACAAAGGACTTCATAAAAAATGTAACTAAAAAAAGTCCTGCAAAAGCAAGAAATAATAAAGCCATTGTACTACGAGGCCCTAAGTGTCATTTCAACAAGTGAGTACAGTAATTGATACTTAGAATGCTAGGTAACTCAGTGTAAAAGAACCATAAATTTTCCATAGGATAAGATAACAACATGTTTTGTACTAATTTTGTTCCTCCAGGATCAAGCAAAAGGTTTGCGTCTTCTATTCTACCATTGACATTAAGCAATGGTGCTACTATTCCAAAAGACATTACACTCTCACCCTTTTCAAGTACATTGGTGAACTATCCGAAATCTAAGGAAGTTACTCGCCACAAGTGAGTAAGCCTAATTTTGGCCATAAATCGACAATACAGCCTAGCTTGGCCGCAACAAAACAAATGCTGCAGTGCCCCAAGATGCACACAAAAGCATCAGACTCAAACAAGCAGTAAGAAACAGTGTGGATGTCAAGGGCGTTGCCGCCAAGACTGCAGACCCTTGGCTGCGTAGCTCGTAGGTAGGATTAGTAACTGGCCGAAGTTTTACCTCTATACACCCTATGGTGAAGGGGATGAAATTTAGAAGAATTGAGGTAGACTAGAGAATTTATATTTCTTATTGCTTGCCTTTCTCCTCACGATTACGTCTGCTTAAATAGCTTCTTTTTCTAACCACCTAAAAAACTACTCTGCTATAATTAAGGTCTAACTCTTAACTACTAACCTAACAAATCTTTATCCTAACTTCTAATAAACCTTAATAAATCTTTATCCTAATTAGCTGTGCGTGCCAACAGTAACAGATCTGCTACAGTACCCTGCCCAAAAGTCAGCCTGGCGCACATAACATCTCTCCCCCCTCGACGAGCAGCTCGGCCTCGAGCTGTCTTCTTCTTCATCTCCCAATTCCAGTAGAAAGAGGCGTTGGCAGACTTTGTTGCGGCCGTGCCCAAATTTCTCATTGCAGTTATAGCAGACCTAATCGCCGGCGTTCTTCCATCTCAGTTGTGGAGAGTCGTTTCACCTGCCGACTTTCCACTGTCACCACGGCAGAGAGTGGAACAGTGCTTATTGGGGCCGGCTGTGGCGTTGCCTGCGGCATTGGGGTCGATAGCAGCCCTTTGCCTCGGTCCAGTGATAGCGTAGTTTCTGCTGCAGCTGCACACTAATCCTGGAGTTCTAATTTCCGGGCTAGGCTCATGGTGACGGTGAGAGACTGTGGGTTGTGGATCTCGACGTCAATGCTGAGAGGCGATTGAAGTCCTGCTGTGAACAGCTGTACGCGCGGCTCTTCTGTGAGGAGAACGGCTCGAGGCAGTAAGGCCTGAAAGCGGTCCTGGTAGTCCTCCACGGTCTCGGTGCGCTTGCATGATGTCAATTCACCCAGTGGATTGGCGCGCAAGGGCGGTCCAAAGCGGAGATTAAGTAATTTCGCAAAGCCCTTCTACGGGGGCGTCCCTTCATCTTGTTGGATTTGCATGAACCAGAGTTGTGCGGTGTCCAACAGATTGTATGATGCCATCCACACCTTCTCCTCTTCGATGATGTGTTGCTGGACAAAATAGGACTCACAGCGGTTTATGAAGGGCAGCGGGTCTCCCTTGCCATCATACTTTGGAAAATCTATTTTCTGAAATCTGGGTGGTCTGTCGTTGTGGTGCTCCTCAGTGCAGGCAATGGTGGTGTTGGAGGTGGAACCCTGAGCTGGCTGGGTTTGCCTTTGTTCCAGGTGTTGGATTGCTTGGGTGTTCATATCTGATTTGTTGGCTAGTGAGGCCACCGTGGCTTTGATTTCCTGGATCTCCTTCATCATAGATGCCAGGAGAGTCTTGAGATTGTCATCTCCCGGCATGGTGGTGACAGCAGAAGCGTGGACAGGTTTAGCGGTGGCTGGTGGTGGTGCAGATTGTCTGGATCGTGATACCAGATTGTCAAGGGCGTCGACGTCCAAGACTGCAGGCCCTTGGGTTCGTAGCTCGTAGGTAGGATTGGTAACTGACCGAGGTTTTACCTCTCTGCGCCCTATGGTGAAGGGATGAGATTTAGAAGAATTGAGGTAAACTCGAGAATTGATATTTTTTATTGCTTGCCTTTCTCCTCACGTTTACATCTGCTTAAATAGCCTCCTTTTCTAACCATCTAAATAACTACTATACTATAATTAAAGTCTAACTCTTAACTACTAACAAACTCTAACAAATCATTATCTTAACTACTAACAAACCCTAACAAATCATTATCCTATTAGCTGAGCGTGTCAACAGTAATAGATCTGCTACGGTAGCGAGGCCGCTACAGCACACGAACTGCTACAGTAGCGCGGTTGCTAATAGCCAGGCCCAAAAGTCACGTGACGCACATAACAGTGGACTGCATCCGCGTTTCCCAGCTATTTCAACTACAACAAGCACACCGGGATTAACTACTTTATCCTCCAGCTCTTCCAAGTTCTAACAATAGAAGGAGCGGCTGCTAGCCATTTTCAGGCAATGCTAATCCAAATCAAGCGTGGCACAAATAAGCAATTCTTCCGCTCACGTTTGAAATTCCGGAATCAACTCAAGTGATTTTGGGAGGGGGGTCAAAACGATCAATTTGTACCGACTGGGATCAGCGTTCTTCTTTGCGGCTAGGGTTACCAGGTACCGCCGAGCTCACGGATCCAACCATGGCGACCAGACGAACAAGGGCTGGCCAAGCACGCGTCTCCGGCCATGGCTGTCGGACACGGTCGAGCTGTCTGTGCCGGCCATGGAGACCCAAGTTTGCTGCCTCCTTGATCTCACCCTCCTGCCAGCTAGGGGTGCCACACGCAACCGAGCTCGCAGATCCGGCCACGGTGACTGGGCGCACCAGGGTATATCAAGTTTGCGGCTCCAGCCATGGCTGTCGGGCGTGGCATAGGTGGCTCTAGCTACCTTGACCTGGAGTTGTTGGGCAACGGAGCTAGTGACGACAGAACCTTGAAACATGCCGGCGGCCATCCAGCCGGAGATGCCGAGCTCGCACCAGTCAGCGGTCGGGGGAAGCCAGGCTAGCCAGTGGCGTCAACGCCAACATGAATCTCGGAGGGGGCGCGAGTGAGGCGAGGGATGTGAAGTGGTGTGGGCGGGGCAGTCGCTAGCACCATCGAGCGGCTGGGGGAAGCGAGCACCAGCGTCGATCTCGGAGGTGGCGCGGGTTAAGGCGGTTGGAAGGGGCGGCAGGGTAAGACGACGCGAGCGAAGCGAGGAGATGAGGACAGGACGGTGCAGGACAAGGCGACGGAGGGGTGGTGGGGGCGATACAGCGCGGAGAGAAAGTACGGGCCCACCTGTTGGCTCCGCGTGGTGTCACTGGTGTGGAACGGGGCGGACGTCCGTCCGCCCACAACACACTCCGTCTTTTAAGAGGAGTAAAGATAATGGTTTTCAGTTATCGGCACCTGAATTATGTGTTGTCACATGATTATGGATATGATTGCACTGCATGTTAAGGTACAATGTTTGAGGTTAAACTGAAATCGATGTAGAAAATATTTTTGTACAAAAATAGATGCAACGTGCTCGGTTGGTGGTAAGGATTTGTCTGAGTCCTCTTCTGATTGTTGTGTATATTCTTCCTAATGCGAAAGTACCTAGTTCCTCTTAGGTGGTCTCGTTCTTTCTTAATGGCATATGCTCTTGCCATTCCTTTTTTTTAAACAATTCAGTAGCATCTTGACAATATAATAAAAATAGACATATGACAGAATTGATATCTAACCCACAATAGGAGAATGGTATCCAAAGTTATCAAACGTTGTACTATCTTGAGATATTGTATTTTTTTTTGCCTTTTTCTGATAATATGTTATTATTTGCTATCTTTCAACATCTCTGAACATTAGCTAACAAGCATGTTTTAACATTTCCTTTGACAGTTTGCCTCGCCCATTTGTAGTAGCTAAATTGTTTTTCCTCCATAATATTGTAATATTTTATAAATTCTAGGTGTTGGCTCAGATTGCTTTGGTGTATGTTATCTGATTTATCAGATGGCGTATTCTACTAGAAGATTTGATTAGTATTTTCATTTAAATTGTTTGGATTGTTAGTGCATAAGATTTACGTATTTTGTAATATAGTTTTGGATATTATTACCATGGTTTCAGTACACAAAGACAACATGCATCATGTCACAGTCACTAAGTTTTCAGCTGTTTAAACGATTTTTGAAGTATGATGATAGATAAGAGCCAGCTAATTGCACTTTGGTCTTGTTGACCAAGTGATTGCTATTCAAGGAAGTTGTCTAACTTCTATAATCAATTGTGAGATACCTTTGAGCAGTTTTTTAGTTACGGTTTCATACATAATTCAGCGTCCCCTAAGATTTGTGGAGGTAACCTGTAGTTGATAGAAATTACCTCACAACAGTGCTATCATGCAACCTTATTTTTTGCCTGCTTTTATGATGTGTCAACTTTGTATTTGTTCATTTGGAATGTTTTAGTATGTCTTTGGTCCTATCCTATTTTTAAAATTTCTTTCTACTCCTTAAGGGCTCAGTATTTACATGCACATAATTTTTAGGGGCCAGATCATGAGCTTTTCCCTGCTCAAGAAGCGCTGCTGCACATACAACCTCATATTGTAGACCTTGGCCCTGACAAGGATAATGTTATCACAACAAGACTACTTGTACCTTCAAGTGAAATTTCTTGCTTTTGTGGGAAAGGATGGATCATTATCTGATATACAGAGACAAACTAGCACAAACGTACAAATATTACCAAGAGAAGATCTTCCATCTTGCGTCCTAGAGTCTGATGAGCTCATACATGTTTTTCTTCAAATCTTCAAAGTTATCATTTTTTCCATTAAATTTTTTGATATGGTAATTCATACTCATAAATTGTTTGGCAATTTGTTCCCATGGATTGGGACTTGGGTGGGTTGCAGATTTGAGATATACTGAATTGAATACACTTTAGTAGTGGCTATTTTGCCCTTCTATGCCAACCCGAAGTTCAACTAAATATGTCCAGTAGCTGGTTAGCCTTGAGCCCTTTACCCTACACAGAGTATCATGAATTTGATGCTGATATTATTGTTTGCATGCTTTTCTTGTATTTGTATTGAGTTTCAAGTTCATTATCGTTTTCCTTCTTGGTGGCTAAAGGCATTGTTTTCCTGCAGATTGTTGGAGAGATTAGAGCTGCTAGAAACGCTCTTATGCAAGTAACCACAAAATTGAGGAGTTATCTATACCGTGAGTTGCCTGGTCCAGTTCAAGTTGGCAACATTAATATGCATGGATCCATATCTTCAGTAAATGGCTCACATTGAGGGCTATATCAGGGAAATGATCTTCCGATGGCTGCTTACAACCAAGCGCCACAAATGACAGCTTCATGGCACTTGAAGGTAAACTTTGGCATATATATAATTCATTGTTGACATTTGCAAAGATGTCCATGCATCAGTGTTGTTTAAAAGATTTCTTTGGAGTAATTTTTTTGCCATTGCTCTCTCTTCTTTATAGTTTATAGCACTCCCCGCATGAATTTCCTGTCTTTCAGTTGCACAACAAAGTCTTCTACCTTGTCTGACTGATGGATTAATATCACCATGGACTCTACTTTCTTACTAAACAAAGCTGGAAATGAGTTATAACCATGAGAATTGTATCATATATGACCTACTAATGTTCAAGTATACAATTGTTGGTTATAGGTTGTGTTACTCTTCTAAATTGCAGATATGCAGCTATTTTCTTTGAAATACCCATTACAACATTTTGAATTGCAGGATAGCGGAGGAAGTGCAAGTGCATCGCTTGAGAAAGGTAGCAACATTAATGATGATATCAAGCAAAGTACCACAAAACGGTAAGATTGTGCTGCGGTTTACGTTCTTGCCGCTATTTCTTATGTTTGGTTGTTCCATGACCACTTTTTTGGTCTTCCGCCAGATTTGCCGTTCCTCTTGTGACTAGAAGCACATTAGAAGTTGTGACACCAAGGAGCGCTGCTGCAAGCCTCACCATGAGGTATGGTAGCAAGCTTGCACAAATAAGCGGGGTGATGTATATTTAAGATTTTCCTTAGTACATACTCCCTTCGTTCTTTAATTGACGTTGTTATTGATTTTTAAATTCAACTTTAATTATTTGTTTTATTTAAAAAATTTGTTCAAATGTGTAAAATTTTAAATTATAATTCAAATAACTCTAATGATAAATCAAATTATATCAAAAAATATAAAATTTATTAAAATTTTTTAATAAAATGAATAGTCAAAATTAAATTTAAAAATCAACAACGACATCAATTAAAAAACGAAAAAAAGTTAACCCCCCAATTCAATTGTAACAGATGTCTGGTACTCTGGTGCCAGTGTCACACTTGCCAAAGATGGACCTGATGCTGTGGAGAAACATTGGTGCACTCTGCATCCGTAGTATTTTTAGGTGCAATAGATCTGAGTCCATCTGATTATTTATATTAGTTGCTTGATTGAGCATTATTTTTTCCGCAAAGTGCTCATGTAAGATGTCAAGCGCTAAGCCTGAAAATGAGAAAATGTGCTATTCGTTCCGGAGGCTGGTTATATTTATAATTAAACGAGGAAGACATATTTGCTCATCTTAAGAAAACCATCAGTATTCGGATTTCAGAGCAGGGAACATCAGAGAAGAAACAGCCAACAAAACAGCTTTTCATCGAGACATCTATCAGAACGAATCAAGTAATTACAATTAACATAAGATCACCAAATTTAGACAAAAAATTCTACAAATATATATGGAACCAAACATGAGTTCAACCTACTTGAAATAGTGAAGAAACATGACTAAGCAAGTATAATGAATATTATACCCAGAGATCCCAAACCAGGTCTATGAGCTGCACAGTCATGCCATTGAGATTAACATTGATTGGTCAACTGGACAGGCGATTGTTTCTGGACAGAGACATCCAATCCATAGAATCATTTATAGTACAACAAAGAAAAAAAAAACAGGGCAACTCATGTCACCTGAGTAACAAAACACAGCTCAAACATGTACCATCAGGCTTCACAACACAAATCTGAAGATGCATTGCATACTCCCAATGGCTAAGGGCACCTTGCAATCCTACTGTTGCCGGCGCACAAGTCCAATGAGTATCAGAAATAAGCCTTCGGATCGCTTAGGAAGACCCCCCAAATCATAGGTCAACAGCTCAATCGAATTGAATCCAACAGCACAAATTGACCAAGAACACGATCCACAACAATAGTAGCACGACCAGAGTAAGAGTTAACAGCATGATGTACTCGATGCACACGAGATTAATCCGCGATTATTTAGCCAACCGCCTCACACCACCCAAACCATGTTTCTTTCCATCACAAGATATTTTACGCTGGCAAGAACACAAATCGAGAACAGCCAACAGCACCCCGTACGGAGTACTTAGAACAGAGCATGATGTAGTAAGTAGTAATAATCAAGCCGTATAACTGCGGTCGCAAAAGCAGTAATAAATAAAGGGGGAAAAAGCAGCTTAGATCTTGTCGATGTCCTCGTCTTCGAACTGGATGTAGTCGCTGCCCTCGACCTCCCCCTCGGGCCCGTCGACGTCCACTCCCTCGTTGAGCCTGAGCGTCTCGGGCAGCTCGCCGTAGGCCTTGAGCAGCCTGGCCTCGTCGTTCATGTACTTGAGGATGACGTCCGCCTTGTCGTCCTGGTAGTCGCGGAGGCCGACGAGGACGATGTCCCCGGCCGCGATCCAGACCTTCTTGTGCATCTTGCCGCGGATGTGGCAGAGGCGGCGCGTGCCGTCCACGCAGATGGCCTCGCACCGCCCGTTGCCGAGCATGCGGGTCACCTGCGCGTACTCCTGCCCGTCCTCCTTGAACACCAGCTCGCGCTTGTCGTCGTCGGCCTCGTTCTTACCGCGCTTGCGGTTCTTGCCTCCCTTCCCCTTGTTCTTCGGCATCTTCGCCTTCGCCTTCCTGGGTCGCCGCTAGCCTCCTCGCTGTTCTCTCTCGCCGGTGAGATCGATCGGGATTGGGGAAAGCTGCGGGGTTGTTTGGGCC
>BCLG01001763.1:36888-61679 GCA_001602295.1 Zoysia matrella
CTGCCCGTCCTCCTTGAACACCAGCTCGCGCTTGTCGTCGTCGGCCTCGTTCTTACCGCGCTTGCGGTTCTTGCCTCCCTTCCCCTTGTTCTTCGGCATCTTCGCCTTCGCCTTCCTGGGTCGCCGCTAGCCTCCTCGCTGTTCTCTCTCGCCGGTGAGATCGATCGGGATTGGGGAAAGCTGCGGGGTTGTTTGGGCCGTTCCTGGGCTGCGGCGGATTTATAGATGGACGCGTGTGGAAGAGGATTCGGAAGGGTGGAGGATCTTTGGACGTTGGATCTAGGGCTGGAAGGCGTAGACGGTCACGATGACTGTGCGCGGGTCGGTTTCCTTCCTTCTGGATAAGCGAGTGGTGGACGCCACCGAGTTCGTCTTTCTTACCGGGCTGCGCTTCCACGAAAGTTCTGTGCGTTTATTTAAGTCAAAAAAAAAAAAAATGAAAGCGCAATGAGAAATGGGTGCAGAATCCTGCCCTTTCTAGCCTAGAATCGAAACTTAAGGGGCACTCAAGTTCTAAAAGTTACTCCCTCTTTTTTTTTTTTTTTTGAAACAACCCTTTGCCTGATTGTTCCAATAAAATTTGGGCTGAGGTTGCACCCTTGCTACTACTTGGCATGAAGTTTGATGCTTGCTTTTCATACTTTTCATGTTTGGTTTTCAGTGGTTGTAGTGTTATTTACTTCATCCGTCAAAAAATAAGTGTCACTCTAGAATTTCAGACATAAACATTTGATCATTCATCTTGTTCAAAAAAATTATAAAAATATTATTTATTTTATTATGAAATGTTTTATTGCAATAAATACTTTAACTATGATTTGCTTGTTTTTATATTTTTATAAATTTTTTAAATAAGACTAATGGTCAAACATTGATTTCTTTAAGTCAAAAATGTGCTACAGAGGAAGTAGTTTTCCATAATGGCTCAAAAAGTTTTTGTCTTATCTATGCTAGCAAGGGGATCGATAAGCATTTCTATGCCCAGATATGGTTAGATAGATTTTTATACTATACTGTATATGGAAAATTGGAACTCCAGCATTGAGCACATATCAGCTGTACCATATTGTACAAGCCCTAACTCCTAAGTACCTTGATCTTCTTCACATTGCTATATGCATTGCGTTCATCATCTTTATGATGGACCCAATCACGTTGCTAAGGCATCATTTTAGTCCACATTATTGACACCCCACCAATCCATGAACCAAATGTTGGAATTTGGCTTGTATGTGACTTGTTCAACAGAGTTTTAAAGCATGTTGCTATCATTCTCACATTGATAATACAAGCTAGGTACAACGGCATAAATAAAAAGCTCTCTTGATTGATAATTAAGAAAATTATGGAAAGAGAGTCTGACTGCTGCTAAACTTTTTTGTGATTAGATACCTACTAGAAAATCTGTGCGGCAATTGCCACGCTTTTTGTGTATGTTTTTTTTGTGCATCTATAGTTAAAGCAATATATTTTAAATTTATTATTTAACAAATAAAAGTATAGTTGCCTTGACATGGATGACAAAGTTCCATAAACATATACTCCAGTCTTTGAAAAAAAGTTGTCGACACGGTCTTCAAAGCATAAGTGTAACTTTTATTATCTATAAAATATTTAATAAAAAGTAGCATCGGTACACTTTTAAGAAAGTATTTTTAAAACAAATTATTTCTAATGATGGAAGCCTGAAAGAGTGGCTAAAAGATTTCAACTAATACTTGAGGCTACCAATAAAAAACTTGTATTGTCACAAGTATTGCAGTGATAAAAGACTGGATCACATCTGGATGTATCGTATTGAAGCTAAATCATTACGAATAATGGTACGAATCTGAGCTGCTTCTCAAGCAACCTTCAATAAACCAGCACAGAAACTTACTAATTGACCACAGGAGCTTCTTTTCCACCTTAGAAGTCAATAAGGTAACTACTTAAAAATCAGAGTTGCTCTCAGATTTTCCCAATATGTATTGCATAGTAAGGGTACCTGGAGAGCCTCAAGCAACTCTTTGTTAGTGACAGTAGCCATAAAGATATCTGGCGCAGCATGTCCATGTGTGCTGCTGTTCAACTTGATTACTATGTTGTCGTTCCCATCATGTATTGCACGCTCTGTTAAATAATTGCAGCTGGGCATTTTGTCGAACGGGTTGCAAACAGAGACTGGAAGCCATGTCTGGGGAGCAATAGAGCGCATTGGTAAAGGTGAGGAGGCTAGATGTCATGTCCACACGCCACCTTCCAGCCGCCCAGCCTCATACATTTGCCTTCCTCGTATCTCTGTCTCAATTTAGACCAAGGAAGGCTTAATGAGCTTGCCACCGCAGCGAGCAGGGCATTCGGTGTGGACTGGGCACGAGAGCAGGTCTTATGTGGAAGAAGGACATTGCAAACTCGATGCATCCACGAAATCTGTGCTTCCTTCCATGCTACCATTGGCTCCGGTGCTGCCCTCGCCGTTGCGCATTGCGTAGGAATGGTCGTAGTTGCCACGGATTTGATTAGGTTCAAAGTTATTCTGGTATATTAAACATATATGACAGAAAAAAAACAATTCAATAGTTGCAAAAAATTACTAATAACGAAACTAAAATATGTCACATGCTATTAATATAAGTAAAATGTGCCATGAATGAAAAATCAAGTTTTTAGTAACCATATCCACCTCTATCCTTCAAAATACAGAATAACGTGAAACAAAACAGTGAGTTCTAATTAGTATTATAGAAAAATGAAATAGCGGTGAGTTCTCTCTTTTGTATCACATCAGAGTATTAAATGGATTAGTGCTAGTTGAATGCCCAAACTCATAAATAACTTATTGATTCACTACCATTAAAAAAAACTTATTGATGCACTAAATCTAAGTGCCTGAGATATGAAGGCAACAGAAGATCATTTTTGAAAAAAATAGCTGCCACATTTGAGTTTTCCTAGACTTTGTTTATTAACTCAATCTTGAAAAAAATCAATTAAGAGAAACACATGTAGGACCTAACAATGTAGCCAATCTTAGTAGGAAGAAAACTTTTCAAATGAGAATGCAACCTCACTATCAAACTGCACTTATAAATTTTAAGGCTGTATTGTAACAATCATGCGTCGGGCAATGAGCTATCTAGGCTGTATAATTGCATTAGTATAATTATGATATAAACTCAGTATTGGATTGTTTGTTTTCAATGAGTATGAATTTAGCAATGTAATAAAAAAGTTAAGTAAATATATATTATTGCAGTCCAGTCAAATAATCAAATTTGCAAGAATGTCAGTGAATGATTTTACAAGTAAATGAGCTATTAAGGTATGACTTAAGCACAAATTTTCTTGAGAAATTAAACAAACAGATTGCATGCACTACTGGACATGTGAGGGACCGAGAGATTTACCCAACTGGGTCAATGTTTAGTCCTCAGAAATGGCATGGCATAGCTGCTCCAGGGAGCCACCGCTTTAGCTCAGGCAGCACTACTGCTACTCCACCGCCCAAAAACCTCACATGCACTGCACAACTCGGAGGCAGACGAGGAATCAGTCAGCCCCAACAATCCCGCGTGTCTAATCGTGCAGCAGCTCATTCCCCTCCGTCAAAGGACGATGATAAATCACCTAGAACCACGAATCGGAAGCGACGACCCTTAGATCACTATAACGCCAGGCGACGCGCGGATTCGCTGGAGAAGACGGCCATGATTCGGCGCCCAATGCAGCCTCCAGCCCGCGAAACGGCACAGAAAAATCTGGATACAATCAGTTGAGTTGGGCGTCAAGATGGGGGATTACCACGCACTGTCAGCAGCTTCCCCTCCCCCTCAACGCGCCCATCGGACCGGGTCGCGTCTCCGCGCTGGCTAGCGGGCAGCGGCGGAGGCGAGGGCGGTGCGGACTGCGGAGTAGAGGTTGCGTAGAGAGACGGGAAGGGGACGGGGTCTCGGGCGAAGGTGAAGATGAGGTGGGAGGACCGGATTGCAACCGGATTGCAAGGATCGATATTTCATACTTCGCGAAGGACCTATAAGAAAAGACTAAAGATAAATATCCGACGGCTAGTAATCCAGATTTGTAAGATCCTAGGGTCTCTATTTTGAGGATGACGTGGACTCACAACATGCGAGAGAATGCTTGCGCTTTAATATATAAAGATTTAGTGAGGTGGACCAGCCTAGCACTAGCTAGCATTCCATGATTAATTGAATACAGGAGAAAAAATACGAACATGCTGAAAATATGATGACAAAAGTTGACAAACAAGAGCAAAAAATTATTGCCAAGCTATGAATAAACAAAGTCTACACTCAACAACGCAAACCACCACACTACCATAGTTTACTGGCGTTAAGATATTTATATGGAATAGGTGTAATACATAAACATAGGAGTATTTAGTATCGACCAAGCATAAATATTAGAGAAAATGGCATATGGCCATTTATTTAATAGTGACATCACATAGCACGATGAGAATGATGCTCCATGATGATGTGATGATGTAGGTGCTTATAGCCATCCATGTCCTAGATATTTGCTTGATGAAGTAGGTGCTGATCATAATTTAGGTGCATGATGGTACGGAGCTGTAGAGTGCAGAATAATGGTGTTGTTATTGTCGTTGCATTTTCACATAGATGAAAAATATATTTCCTATTTTAAAAAGCATTTTCATCAATATATATGTATATAGCGACATAACTTTCATATCTCAATATTAATATTTTCTAATCTATCAATAGTAGGTGATATAAAGTTTGACACACACACACCCACGCACGTTGTAACACCTCAGCCCATTGTAAGCTTCTAATAGTGTGGTTTGGGCCTAAGAGACCAAGAAGTGGAATGAGTTGTGGGATTAGTCCCCATTGTTTAGTTTTTGTGTGCGTCTCTACGTGGATAATCCCATGCTACATTGTTTGCACCGAAAGGAAATTCTAGGTATCTGCTTATCGTATAAATGCTATTATATTGCCGAGGGCGTCAACCCTTATGAGGAGATAAAAACATTCTAGCCTATTAGAAGTCAGTAGTTGTGGTTTCAGCTCTAAAGGGCTAGAAGTGAAGTGCAGTTGTGGGATTAGTCCTAGATTGGTAGTTTAGGTGGGCGAGGTTCAGTATATAACTCTTGTTGTTTCAATCATAGCACCATTGAATTAATATGTTTGCCCCAAGTGGACTAGGCCATAAGCAGATTTGGGACATTGTGATAATACAATAGTAAGGGCATACTCCTAATAAAGAGCTTACTGTCCGGCCACCTCATGGTGTGGGCATTTTTATTCATTCATAACATACCTTTTATGCTTTCGTCTTCGCTTAATACAAAAATGTTAACCCAGATGTGCTATGGTTGAAACAACGAGGGTTATATGCTAACCAACACGCACCTAAACCACCAATGTAGGACTAATCTCACAAATCCACTTCACTCCTACTCTATTGCCCAAACGGGGGCTACTATAGATTTCTAGGGCTTGCGTGTTACATGCACGCTCACATGCAAATACCACAATAGTCATTTTCGTACTATCTTGCATAAGAAACATTGTCTAAAAACTAATATTAGGCATGATAATGATGTATGGAATGGAATAGAGAATTTCACTGCGAATAGTGAATATAACAAAAGTGTAGGATATACTAAATTTCATACCTTTTGCATTTGAGGTGAATCTCACCTCTCAATGGTAATATGATTGGACTGCCATCTTCACACCATTCTTGAGTTAGCATAGTATGTTAGCATTTCATACAAAATAGAATTGTGTGTAAAATAATAAATCATAAAAATGAAGCCAAAGAACCTTGAGCGTCACAACAGGTTGGTAGCCAAGATCATTAACAGCTCTAGTACAACTAAATGTTCTACTGAGCGTTGCGTACTTGACCCTTGCTGGTGTTAGCAATTGTGGTTGACGCACTCCAAAGTGACATAGTATCTTGTATCCCCACTCTACAACATAGCTTACTGGCACAATAACAAGTGAAGGTATTCTTATCTTCAATGGTCTGTAGGAAACATAAACACATATATGTATCCATAAGATGTAAAATAATGCCAACTCCAATGAATAAAATAAAATTATTTGTCATATAAGGGTAAATGATACATAAAAATGAGCATAAAAATAAAATAATTCTAATTTATTTACTACAAAATTGGAAATGACGAACTATCATAGTCCCAAAATTAGGCATGCGACCACAGTGCACATCTAATTAAAATAGAGAAGATACATCTTTGATAGAAAATCTATGAAAATGATGAAGAATGTTAGGTGACTGCCTAGCCTGCTTGCATCAATGTGCACGCATTATTCTGAATAATATAGTTCTTAAAATGATTTTTGTTACCGTGCTTGCAGTTAATAATAACCATTCATTTAATTATATCTAATGGTTACAAACAGGGTGGTACCTACTAAAAGGTACTTTAAGTTATGTAGCAGTACCAAAAAAGAGTGGGTCATGCTAATTTTTAAATACCAATGGCTAGAATTAATTGGGGAGGGGGGAGGACGTACCTCCGGCTCCCCCCAAGCCCCGTAACAAACCTCTCTTAAAATATATCTAAATGTAAGTGTCACCAATGTATATTATTTACATTACCCTTTTATGCAACTTATATATCTTGTACTTTTATCATGTTTATTTTGGGCATTGCTAGCGCCTAAAGTTCTAATGAGAACTTCCCACTCCCCTGGACCAGTGTGGGATCCATTAAAAAATTTTAAAGCATATGAAAGTTAATGCATGCAACAGAAAAGTATGAATGAAAAATAGCTCAAACAAAAGATCATGAAGGAGCAACATCTCTTTACCAATCAAAATGCAACAGTCCAATGCTCTACTTGCACTAGTATTGACTATTTGGTGGATGCTTTGAAAACTATGTGATGTTGTTAGGTGAGGCATCTGGAAATTAAGGCTTGGAAGCGAGGGTGAGGATGGATGGGGAGGCGATATGTTGTTGAGAGAGACTGAGAGAAGGATACAAATGCATGTGTTCCTTTACTATGAAATTGAGTACTATATTAGTGGTATGCGGAGGAGGATGAGCATATTATTTATAATCTAGAATCAACAATTTCCTAGTAGAATCAAGCAACACACTAACAGGCACGAGAGGCGCCCGATGTTCTCTTTGCATTAAACTCCCAAGTAATGTGTCATAATTGTCCCTTTTAGGAATGTTTGGCCTACTTAGAGGATCTTGTACAACTTTGGATAGATTTGTTGTGTACTCTGGATAATATTCTATGAACCCTTAATTAGAGCACAACGTATAGTTATCCTCAGCATCACAACTATCATTTTTCTTACTAACTTACAATATGTTTCCTTAGAATATTTGCTGTTAAATCATCCAATTGATTGCTCATCTCTTTAAGAAAAGTCCAGCACACATGCTCCCCAATTATTTTATACCCAAGAAGTAATACTCCTATGAAATTCAATCCTCCAATATTGTAACCCTAACCTTCGCTAGTGATTGCATCAAATTAAAACTATAAGCACAGATAATTTACATTCTAATAATTCTTTTTCTGAAAATCGCAAATTATTTCAGGGAGTGAATCTGGATGGGCTCACCTTTTGTATCCAAGTTCTTCAAGAATCATGTACAAGAAGTCCCACATATCATTGGCTCCAAATTAGTAATAAAGTAGGCCTAAAATGGTTCAATAATGATATCATAATGACTTACAGTAGAAATTAGAGTTTCTATGTAAAAGTGAAATGAAACATACTTTCCCTCCACTTGCCATTGCACCTTCTTCAGTAGAAAGAGACTTTTCAGCACAAATGTGACTATGTACTACATTTTCAACGTATACAAAATCATCATAGTTCTTCCCATCTCCAACAATGATCTGTAGCAAATGGAAAGTACTTTATTTCACATATTCTTATATGCTAAAACTTTTTGACAGCATTTAAAACCTAGACAATATTGTGTAGTTTTTTTGTGAAGGAGTCTCTATCTGATGCGAAGATATTGGTCATTTTTAAGTTAGCTTGAATTGATTTCAAGATTTGGTATTCATCAATGCATTGAAGGTTTCTAATGCCCAGGAATGCCTTAACCTGAACATTAGTTGCAGGTTTGCTCTTCTCAGGTAAGTATGAGCTGCCCTTTGAGTAGAGTAGTATAGAATGGATAATCTGAACTCTAACATAAGTAATAATACAATCATACCATCTACCTTTGTATTATGTACTATCTGTGGCACATAGCTTTTCTGTAAGCCCCAACCCTTATATTGAAGGTATGCATAGAATTATTATTTGTAATATAAATCCAATATGATTTTTTCCCTATATACTTCTTTAGAAAGGGTTGCACCCTATTAAATTCTTAAAATATTGTTTTGGATGTATAATTCCTTAGGACCTTTGAAGAAAATGTAACATGAACTTGAAACTCATGGATTGTTTCATGTGTTCCATTCAGACACTTCAATTGGAATTCATGTAGGATTTTCTCCCTATTCCTACATTCGGAATGAGCCTAAGCAGTTGTTTAAACGTTTGAAAATTATAACTCACCATCTAGCTGTATACATATAGTTTCATCCGATTCATGTGTGTTAAATGCAGTCTTGTTTTCCTAAACATCCATATAGAAGTGTGTTTATGTTGAAGGTATGTAGCTAAACTTCCATTGTGTAATATTGCTTTCATAGTACTGTTACCTTATATAGTGTATCTATACATGATTAATTGCAGAATAATTTGATTATATTTGCAGAGATATATTGTTTCTTTTTAGTTGGTGCTATCAGTGACCACAATTACAAGCATTTCTGTCTACACACCTAGCTAGACAATTAGTTGTCTAGATACTTAACAAGAAATCTTTATATTTTGTGGATATAGTTACTACTTAAAATTGAAAACATGGCATATACCCTCGTACCAGTATTCCTCCAATACCATCAAGAAAAGGTATTATAATGTCACCAGGGCCAAAAATGGAACCAGGACGTAGGCAACATGTTAGAAGCTCATTTGTACCATGGGCCTTCAGGACTAGCTTTTCTGCTTCTGCCTTAGTTTTTGCATATGCATCAGGAAACTGCCATTAACATCATACAATCACTTGGAATAAAATTGAAATTTACCAAAATTCTAAAGTAAATTATAGTTGGTTATCATTCCAGAAAAAAACTAATCCATCATATACCATATTCTTCATCTTGTGAACCTATACTTTCACAGAAGAAAGATGATTTGTACAAAGGAGCAACAGGTAAACTTCGAGGATTGATTATAGTGGAAGATATGCATATTTTGGAGTTCATTTTGATATGTATGAAACCTTATATGGGTATGGCTGGGATTCATTTATGTCGAACAGTCCATGGACTCCATCAAATACAACGACACTGGAGCTGGTGTATAAAAGCCTTTTGACCTTGCAGATGTTACAAGTCTCAATCACACTCTTAGTTCCTGCGCATGGAACATATGTCGAGGAGAATTTAGCAAGCACATTTCTGACCCACACCATGTCTGTTTTATTAATGATAAACAAAGCCTGTCCACATGAATCAGCTACTCATTCTATCATGCATAGGCGCATCTACTAGTAAGTACTTTCTTAGAGTTGATGATATATATATAAGAAAAATCCATATAGGGGCAATCATTCATTAAAGAATGTCACCTCACATACTCTTGTCAATACTTAAACAAAAAATGAAGTTTGTGGAAAAGGTACATCTATTTTGGATTAAATAAAGAGACCAGTGTAAGAATGATTAGTGAAGGAGGAACTAATTAAGGTACTAACCCTCCACATTGACCTTGTAATGAAGTTGCAGGTTGTTTTTGCTAGGATCTGCAGTCGCTGTGTGGAAAACAACGTCCACCCCTTCAAAAGCTGAATACAAGAAAAAAAAATGAGCTTTTGTGACTAAAATTGATGCAAACTGATTCCCATGACAAATATTCATTCTCATTTAAAGCAGTGACCATTAAAATACCGGCGTCAACAATTCAAAAACCGGAGGGAGCTTGTTATTCACATTGACATTAATTGACTTTTTATTCATGATTGATTTGTAACCCATGCATGTCCTCATCTCTTTTACAGTATTACCGCTGTTCTAATATACAGTCATTTCTAAGTTTAGTCAAAGTTAAATTCAATTAGCTTTGATGATTAATATTTAAATTATTAATTTATATTATAGAGAGTTATGTATTATGAAAGTTTATTTCATGACGAACCCAATAACATAATTTATATATGATAAAATATTATTTTTTATTATTATTAATGATCAAAGATAAAGAAGATTGACTTTGATCAAACCTAAAAATACTTATATTTTAGAATAGAGGGAATATTGATTTTGGATGTGAATGAAATTGAAGGAAAATACAGCAGAGTCCTGGTCCACATGCATGGTAGCCATCATGTCATACTTTATCATTGGTACACATATACTCCCTTCGGTTCCATATTTTTTTGACATTTTGGACAAGGTTTGGATCAAATATTAGAAACATAAATTACAAATAACTTTAAAATTGTTAAGTTTAAAAATATAAAAATTATATGAATAGATTTATCTTAAAAGTTCTTTTATAAAAATATACATATATCACCTTTAAATAAAAATTTATAAAAAAAACATAAGTCAAAGGTGCATCTAGGAGATCATGTCTTTGTCTAAAACGTCAAGAAATATGGAACCGAAGGGAGTATTATGTTTCTTGACCCTCATCAGAGCTACACAATTTTCATTATCATTTTTAAACTTAATTATATTTATATGAATGTCCTGTGTAATTGTATATTGGCAAGAGGCCGAGTGCACGTAGTGGTCATGTCCTTGCATGGGCGGCTTCATTGCGCGAAGTGCATAAGAGAACAAACTGAAAAGGTTATTTCAAGAGGAAGAAAAATTGGGAACTTGTTCATGAAAAGAGTAGAGATGGTGCACTGAAAAGGAAAGATGACTACAACATATATAAGTACGCACCTTCGATCAGCTGGTCTGTGTTGCAGACATCAGCTTGTAAGTATACGGCCCTGCCGTCGCGCAGGCCATCTGCCAGGACCTCCTCCGTGTCCCCACGGCCGAGCACGACGGCGGGGGCGAGGTCGGTGACCCGCACCCGCCACTCGCCGGAGCGGAGCAGCGCGGCGACCAGGTGGCGCGCCATGAACCCGCGGCCGCCGGTCACCGCGCACGACTTGTTGGGCTCAGCCGGCTGTGACGTCGAACCCATTGTATTCTGCAGAGAAGCACGTACTACGGTCTAGCTCGCGTGTGTTCGCGCCCCGGCTGGCAGGACACAGGATGCACACGGTTCCACCCGTTTATTTGTAGCCCGATCCACGATGCGGGCGCATGTGGGTGAAATCTTGCCACCGACCTGCGACTGCAGTCAGTTGAGAGTGGAGTAAAGGATGATGCGGGCACAATAGTCATTTCAGTTGAGAGTGGAGTAAAGGATGATGGAGATGTAGCCCGATCCACGATGCGGGCGCATGGAGATGGCTTATTTTTAAACGCCGAATTTTCATAGAAATTATATAAATTTTTTTATAAAAATTAAATTAATTTTTTTAAAAAATATAAAAATAAAAAAAATTCTTTCAATCCAAATCCAAAGGATACCTAAACGTAGTCGTTAAAGATTACAAATCAGGTTGTTGGCAGCTGGCACGTCCCCTCGCCTGACTCCACTCTACAGCCGATCAAAAGCTACACCTAACCGCCATCATCCTGCGTGATCTCGCTTTGTTACTAAATTATTATCATCACTACTTCTAATATTATTTTTTAACTCTTCATCTTATTAAAATATATGTAATAAATATTATTATTTATTTTTTTATAATTTATTTTATTATTAAAGTTACGTGGAATACAATTCTATAATTTTACATATTTAAACTAATTTTTTAATAAGATAAATCATCTAATATAAAGTTAGAAAACAAGTACCGAGGCAATTTTCGGAATCAAGTCATCCTAGCAACCAGTGCAAGGACTTGGTACTGTTGCCGTTTGGACAATCAACATCCAGCAGGTGATTCCGAAACAAAACCTATTGCTTTTGGCTTCGTACCTCAGAGTCGGTGGGGCGACAATTGTCCAGATTAATTAATGATGGTCCTCCTCTCTCCCGTATAAAAAAAGTCGGTTTTAACAATATTTTGGTTAAATATTGAGAATATAAATTATAAAATTTTTAATTTATTAAGTTTAGACATGTAAAAAATAATATAATTAGATTTATCTTAAAAAAAATTTGCATAAAAGTATAAATATATTATTTTTTAATAATTATTTTTATAGAAAATAAAAATCAAAGTTACATTTTGAAGACAGTGTTATTATTCTAAACCATTTTTCTTTAGATCAGGTTTCAGACTTGGTTTGAAGCGCAGAAACCGGTTCAGTTTGACGAAAACTGCGAAAACCGGAAAAAAACAGCCATGCTCCGAATTGAATAAAAAATTTGAATGAAATGCTACAGTAAACCGCTCGGTTTTTATGGTTTATCAACCGATTTCTTCGGTTTCAGACTTTGAAACTCCACCGATTTCACGGTTATCGGCCGGTTTTATCGGTTTTCAATATTTTGAAATTTTTCAAATTTTTAAAAAAATTTAAAACAAAAACCGTTCGTCAGAAATAGAACCAGACCAGACCAGTTTCACAGAAGATCACGAAAATCGGTCGGTTTTGACCTGTTTTGTAAACGCTGCTTTAGACCGGAGGCAAGAACTGATCAACACAATTCAACGATGGATGATACGACCTTGCTTTAGACCAGAGACTCATTTATCATAGCCGTTATCCAATAATTGCAACTCCTCAGTTCAGTTATAAATTCTCATACTCCGATATATTATCCTCTTTTATTTTAGTCCTCGTTTCTTCACGTTCCTATTATACACTATACAATTAGTTAAAGGCAAAGTGACCTGTAAATGAAACATCGAGAAATCAGTTCGCCATATAACTATAAGCCCCTAGCTTCTAGTAATACGACCTTGCTAATTAAACATGTTAAAAAGAATGATACAATCTGCACTCCGACAGCTCAAGCAAGCATTTCCATACGATCGTGTACGTGTCAAGCTAGCTCAAGCAGGGGCCTGCCTGCTCCGCCCGCCCAACGTCGGCGGCGTTCGGTCACCGCTGCAGCTTGACTCCGGCGCACCGACGCCACCGCTACCGTTACTATGGCTCAGTTCCCAGCCCAGGTTCGCTGCCAACGTTGATAAGGTCCCATTTGCCGCCGCCGATCCGGACCTGGTTCGAGCGTGCGCCCTCGGAGCAGCAGCCGGCGGCGTCGCCGTACGAGCTTTGGCGCGCGCGGACTCCGTCGCCGCCATGTACCCCGGGATCACGGGGGAACGGACGACGGGGTACAGGTCCCTCGTTGGGTTCTTCCTGGCGGCCTCCTGATCCATCTCGACGGTGTTCTCCGAGACGCCGTCCGTGGCGGCCGCCGTCACGTAGGACGTCTCGGCCGCGCCGTGATTATTGGTACGCTCCGGAGCGTGCCGCTGATGAGACTGAAGGCCGGCGTGGGAAACATCCATCCAGTGCTGCCTGCTGCCGGCGTTGCGCTTGTTATCCCCCTCCTGCAACTCTTCGGTCTGCGTCAGCGTGAAGACGTATTGTCTCAGTGTATTTACTGTTAGGCAACCGTCCGACGAACAATTTTTTCACACTATCAAAAGGGCGAAAAATGATGCAGTCGACTCGAACCTGCCGCCGCCGATGCTGGAATTCATAAGCGTAAGCAGGGTCAATCGTCTCGCCACGGGCAGCCGCCGTATCGTGCTGCCGGAGCAACATGCCGTCGGCACGGACGGCGTCCCACGTTCCCTGCAGGGCATAATGGCTGACACTGCTGTGAGCCTGCGCCATCGCCATGTCGCGGTCATCCAGCTGGACATCGTCGAAGCCGACGCGGTCGTGTCCGAAAGACCGCCTGCCGCCGTGCTGCCGGTGCGCGAGGGCGTGCCTGTTGCCGGGTCCTACAAGAAGGCTGGTGGGATGGCGCTGGGCGACGACGGGCCGGCCGGCGTAGGGGGAGGTCACGAGACGGCGGGCGCGGAAGCGGTCCTGCGCGCGCACCAGCGCCTGCATGCAGCGCATGGTGCGGTGGACCTGGCGCCGCACCTGGTGGCCGCGCACCAGCGCCTGCAGCCGCACCAGACCGCGCAGCGCGCGAAGAGCGCGCCTTGCCTGCAGACAAGTACTGTAGTGATCAGCAATTTTGCAGGAAATTGCTAAGCTTCAATTAATTGGAATACCAATGCAGACTATTAGTGAAGCACATCGAACCCCTGTTTTATTTAATGGAAATCATCATCATATATAATGAGCTGGACTATCTCGACCCAAAGAAACGACGAATCAGGTTTCTCGGCAGTCGGAGCAGTTGACTGCTCTGACTTGGACTATATATCCTGGTTTAGAAACGACTGGTTATTCAATGGAGTGGATCCCTCTGGGCAAGCTTGCAAAGTTCCAGAATGGCTAGTTTTGTTTAGATGGACAACCAGGAAAAGAGATAGGCAAAAAGAACAGTAGTACGTTGGTAGCCCTGAGCCATTTTTCAATCACGGGATGCACACACACACAGGTCCATCATGCAGTTGGGAGAATGATTAATTACGATCCAATTAATAAATTCTACAAGAAAGTCTTCTTGTGTTTATTTACAGATCAATTGAGACAGTTAGCAGTCACAAGTGATAGCATGCCCCATCATCTCAGGTACACAGGTCTGAATGTGTTGCACTTCGATTATCGACGATGCAAGATAACGCATTGCCGTAAGGTCGATTAGCGTACAAAACATCAAAATTGGAACAGTGTATTTCGATTTTTAATTAAACCTTTTCAACGAAAATTGGCACTACCCAATTCTGTGCAAGAACGCGTACCAAATATCCCCTGTAGAACGCCTGGATTCGCACGGCGGCACGCTCCTCTCTGCCGCCGGTCATCCCGCGCGTGGTTGCGGCTCTCGCCACCCTCGACGCCGCTGCCGCTGCTGCCACGCCGCGGTGCTGTCTCCTGGCGCCCTCCACCTCCCCGTAACCCTCCCGGTCCAACCAAACCACGGTGCCGATGGCTTCGTTCGTGACCTCAGGCGACGTCTCGGCTGCCGGGAAGTGCTCGACGGAGACAACCTCTGCTGCGTCGCCACCACCGTCCACTAATTCGCCTCCTCTCTGGAAGTCGTCCACGAATCAACAACGTGAACGCCAACAATAACGCGCAGGCATGAACACGACCGAGAACGCATGGATGGACTAGCGTGCACCTGTTTCTTGGCGTGGCGCATGTCCTTGGAGGCCGGCTTGAATACCTTCCTGACGGTGGCCAGCCACCCGGCGCCGGCGCCGGCGCCGGCCGGCTTCTTACCCATGGCTTCGTCTTGCCTAGCTAGCTCGATCAACGTACGGAGGATGGGCATACGAGTGGCTTTAGGAACGAGGAGCCTGCAGCAGCGGTGATGAGGAAGGTGACGGCAGTTACTGCAGCGCGGCGCGCCATGGTGCCGTGAGGGCGCCGGCGGTACTGCATGCCACGGGCCCTTTAACGTGCACGGCTCACGGGTGCCGCGCCGCATGCGACGGCGCCGCTGTGGACAGAAAGGACTTTGCAAAGTAAGAGTTTGGACTTATGTCGTGGTTGAATATTTGGATGCAACGCTATATACTTTTGAGCTCGTCACATTCATTAGATTAATGGAGTATTATTTTCCATGAAAAAACATTAGATTAAAGCCCTATTTGGTAAGCCTTCTCCACCAGCTTCTCGATCAGCTTTATCTGAAACTATATCAAACACTTTTACGAGGAGTCAATTTTTTTTTTCTAAGGAGCTAGAGGTGAAACCAATGGCGCTTCTCCGTGGGTCCTTCATCTACGTGATATTTTTCTATGTTATCTAGCCTTACAAAATAGAAGATACTATAGAAAAACCGATATACTAAATATTTTGTAAGGAGACGAAGCTAGAACTATAAAAGCTTCTTTTTCAAAAAAACTAGAACCGGAGCTATTTTCAGAGAAGTCAGAGTCCTATCAAACAGACTGACCAACTAGCTAGAAGAACCATATTTGTGAAATAGCGGACCAATATTCGCGCAACACGGCATTTTCTATGAAGTAGTGGAACAATATTCTATGAAGTATGGATGGCAACACAGCATCTTGTGTCGGTTCCATGAACAAATATTGGAATAACGGAATGAGCCGTTGATGAGTTGCCAAATGTGATGATAATTACAGAAGCCAAAGAAACAGTCCAAGCTACGTAGCCCTTTCGCTCTCTCTGCATGGGCCGTGTTGGGCTGAGGATGTATGTACGTGTACTTCCTAGTCCACAAATTATGTCTCAATTCAGCCCAAAAATTGTCATGACAACATAGTCAAAATTATGTACGAATTTGAACTAATTTATATTATATTATATTATATTATATTTTCCAATTAATTCATTGGCACATAACTCAAATTCAACCGCCTCATGTCAAAACTGGGGCAAAATCGTACAAACTCCTACAGAACTTAGGATCAGTTTTGCGAGTATTCACTTCTTTTGGCACTACCAGCACGGTGTCAATCTAGCTCAGGATTAGTTGAAGGCAGTCACATCCCAAAATTTCAAATTCTAGGTTGCAAACAAAACAAATATAGTTTACAAAATTTGAGCTCCTAATATTTTTAAACCTTTTCACAATAGTTTACGAGGCAGTTGCATATTTTGCCTCTATTTTGGATCCTAATTGTGATTTTTATCCTCATTTTCGAATTTTATAAGTTTGTCCTATTTTAAAAATTGAATATTAAAGTTTAAATTGTACTGTAGGCTTAATTAATATGCCGACAAAACAGGCTTCAACAACAAAGTTCCATTGCAACTACCTCTTATATCACTATATGGAAAAGTTTGACTAATATTTATGACTTTTTAAGTACTCTCGCCATCTCAAAAAAAAATGTTACTTTTTGGGTGTCATGGTACCTGCTTTTAACTAATGATTTCTATAGGTTTGATTTCATAATAAATATTTTTTATATTATTAAATTAAATTAATTTATAAAAATCATTAGTTAATGATATGTTTGACCAAATTCAAACATAAAGTAATTCTGAAACAGAGTAGTAAAAAGTTATCTTTCTCAGCGGTTTCAATAACTTAAAAAATTAGTAAAAAATAAGCTCTCTTTGATGACGTGGTTGTATCACGCGATCCAAACATACATGCACATATGCAATGAAGATAGGTGTTATCATATCACTGTATATCTGTACATCTTAAAATTACTTACGGCCCAATGTAATGTGGGCACACAATCTTGCATATAAAATTTCCTACATTTTCTTCTTCGCATTTAGTCCCTCCATCCCAAAATAAATATATTTCTAGACTTTTAAACATCAATATTTAACTATTCATTTTATTCAAAAAAAATGTGAAATTATTATTTTTATTATTATGATTTATAGTATTAGAAATATTTTAAACATGACTTATTTGCTTTTTTATTTTTTTAAATTTTTGAAATAAGATGAATAGTCAAATGTTGATTTTCAAAAGTAAAAACAACACTTATTTTTTGGGACGGAGGGAGTGTATAAAAACATAGACCCGACATAGGAGACATCAATTTTTTTTAAGAAACAGGAGACAACTATAGTTAATTAAGTGACTGTGATATATAACTACTATGTTAAGGTATAGGGCATTAAATATCTCTAGATCAAAGGTTGGTCACACCATTACTTTTGATAGTGTCCAAAATAATGGCCCGCTAAATCGCACCTCTCTAACAGATGTTGACTGCAGGGAGGGTGGACATTGACAAGTCCCTCAACCTCGACTACTAGATCACATGAGGAGCATCGGACTGTACAGTTCTCTAGCCAAATAAAAGTTCACGTTGCCATTGAGCAGTTTCTGTACACCTCAAGGCTCAAGGATCAAGGTAAAGTACCATAAATTGATGCTTCAGGGTTCTCATGCCTGCTGTTTACCCTAGCTAGTCAAATGCAGCCTGACTTTCTGATCTAAAAAAACTTACCCCCTCTATTCACTTTGTTTATTTCTAAATACTTCTCTCTCTATTGTGTACCATACTTTTTTCCACTTCTTAATTCTCATAGCTGTAGCTAAAATGCAAGTAAAAATGAACGGTTCGAGCGGTAAACGGCAACAATAAAAGTACACATTTGGTACGGAGGAAACACACATTCCGTTCAACTTAAAATCCATGAGCAGTACTCCCTCTATCCCAAGTGTCGCTTTTGATTTGCTCAAAGTCAAATGAAGTTAGATTTAACTAATTTTATATTAAAATTGTTGATATCTATGACATAGAATAAACATGGTATTAAAATAAATTTGATGATGAATCTAATAACATTAATTGATCTTCTAAATACTAATATCTTTTCCAAAAATTTAATGAAATGTACTATAGATTATTTGACTTTGACCTAGTCACAAGGCACTGTAATTCACAGAGTAGAGGAACTCCAAGCGCATAAAGTTTGGTACCAGGATCCTGGTCAGTGTGGACCTGCCTAAAAAACAAAGACAAAATTAATTTTGATTCCGTCACCCGATGCTCAGTTTCCTTTGTAAGAGGAGTACTTTACTTCGCTCTAGTTCCTCCCAGCTCCAAACTCCCAACAACCACTCACAACCCACGTCCCCAAACTGGTGAAAGAGATCATCCAACCGACAACCTGACCTGTCCATACCAGCCACAGCTAGAAGTTGATCAGGATGAATGATGTGAAAAAGAAAAGTGTACTAATCCTATGAACTTCCTAATTAAATATAGTATAGTGTGATGAGTTTTTTTAGCCGTTCAAATAGGTACATATGTAGTATCTATCTATATATACACATATACATCCTTTGACACCACTAGGCATAACTATACAAACCCACACACACTTCTAGCACTATATTTATAATCAACCTCTAAGGTCGTGTCTTTTAAAATGTCATCAGAGCCAGAATGCAAGTAAAAGAGAATGGATAGAGTGGTAATCGGCAGTGATAAAAAGTACACATTTGGTACAGAGGAAATACACATTCAGTTCAACTTAAAATCCATGGGCAATATTCCCTGTGTCCCAAATTTCACTTTTGATTTGATCAAAGTCAAATGAATTTAGAATTAACAAATTTTATATTAAAATTATTAATATCTATGACATCGAATAAGTATGTTATTAAAATAAATTTGATGATGAATCTGATGACATTAATTGATCTTCTAAATACTAATTCTTTTCCAAAAATTTGATGAAACTTTAGATTATCTTACTTTGACCCAGTCATACGTAAGGTAATGTAATTCACAGAATAGAGGAACTCCAAGCGCATAAAGTTCGGTATCAGGATCCTGGTCCGTGTGGACGTGCTTAAAACAAAGACCAAATTAATTTTGATTCGGTCACCCAATGCTCGGTTTCCTTTGTAGGAGGAGTACTAATTAAAACGTTGCCTCTAGTTCCTCCCAACTCCCAACATCCAACTCCCAACAGCTTCTCGAAGCTCAGTTCACAAACTGGTCAAAGAGATCATCAAAACAACAACCTGACCTGTCCATACCGCGCTACAAGTTGATCAGAATGAATGATGTGAAAAAGAAAGGTTTGTACTAATCCTATATACTGTACCCAACCTCTGACAACGAATATCTTGATCACTGAATGAGAGAGGAACTTCCAAGTATAATATATGCTTGATGAGTTTACCTCCGCTTCAAAATATAAGCATTTTTAGGTTTTGTCAAGTTAAATTTTTCTAACTTTTACTAACAATATCTAGAAAATTACATAATTTCTAATATAAAAAGATACTTTTTATGAAAACTTATTTCACGACGAATTTAAAAAATATAATTTTTATATGATAAAATATCATTAATTATTCACTATTAATGCTCAAAGTGATAAAAATTTAACTTTTGACTAAATCTTAAAACGCTTATATTTTGAAATGAAAGGAATACATATATAAGTATCTATCTATATACATATATCCATTCACACCTATAACTATACATACCCATACACACTTCTATCCCTAAATTTAAATTCAACTTCTAAGGTCGCACCTTTCGAAAGGTCATCAGAACTACTAGGTTCGATGCATCATGTGGACGTCATCCCTCATTGTGACAGCACGCACGTGATTGGTATCACTGAAATTTAGCTGGGAATAAATTTCAGAGAGGAAACTTACCATCGATAGCAGGGATGGAATGCTGTGCTGTAGACTGACAGTAGTGCGCCTTGCCACTTGAGCTACTTGTGATGTGAATATACTTTCTTCTCAAAATAAGTGTTTTTTTTACTTTAACATTTGACAATTTTATTTTTTTTTGAAATTAATTTATTTGAGTGATTCTTTTTCGATCAAACCACTAGGGTCTGAGTTCTCAGCTCTAACGATATCGTTAACCTTGAGCAGGGTTTAAAAAATCGGTCTCAGACCGGTTTTCGATAGTGCCAAAAACTGGTCGGCTAGTCAGTTTTGCTATAGTACTAAGTTTGATTTTTTTGACTGAAAACCGGTCACCTACCTAAACTGGACTGAACCGGTTTCACTGAAAACCAGTCGGTTTTGATCGGTTTTTTAAACCCTTACCTCGAGTGAGACATGATCTACTATCTTTCTTGGAATGGGAATTGTTTTTGCAGTTTTGGCACGGATTACGGAAAGAGAAGTTACGTGCAGAGAGGTTATGGGTATTTTTAAGAAAAGAGAAGTTGCATGTAGATAATTTATTACCACGTGTTAAGCGTAGAGCGACGGTGCGATAGGATCCGTGCCATATTTTTTTTCCATGAAAGGAGTATCTTACTGAAGATTTATGGCTGAATGCCGCCTAATTAATGGCCAGGGCCCTCCTATAGAGGAGGCAATGAATTCGTCAAAGCAATGCAACTGAAGCTCTCTTTGGTCCCGTCCTTGCGGCTATAAATTCGATATAGCTAGTGCAGCAACTGCCCGGAAGCATTACAAGAGCAGCTTGGTTTGGTGCACGTCGATCGGCGGAGAGCGAGTCTGCTGCCATGTGGAGGCTCAAAACTTCTGCACAGGGGGGAGGGCCATGGATGCAGACGGTGAGCAACTACCATGGCCGGCAGGTGTGGGAGTTCGACCCCGACGCCGGCACCGACGAGGAGCGCGCCCACGTGGAGAGGCTTCGCCGGGAATTCACGGAGAACCGCTTTCGGAGGAGGGAGTCGCAGGACCTACTCTTTCGCATGCAGGTAAACAGCGGTGCGCTTTCTTGGTTGGTAGTGGTGATTAGGAAGAATAAAATGAGTGATTGATCTTCCGGGTCTTTGTTGTGGTCTATGCATGCAGTTTTCGGGTCTCAAACATCTTCACGCGGACATGCCGCCGGCCGTGAAGCTGGACGATGAAGCAGAGGTGACGGAAGAGGTTCTGCAGGCGTCGCTGAGACGGTCCCTCAGCTGGATGTCTGCTCTGCAAGCTGATGATGGCCACTGGCCTGGTGATTACAGCGGGATTATGTACCTCCTGCCTTTCTGGGTTCGTGATCTCTTGCCTTTCTCGGCCACTCATCCGTACTCCTGAGTTCTTAAATTGATTTCACTGTTTATTTTCAACATCAACTTTGATTATTCATTTTATTTAAATTTTTTTGATAAATATCATATATTTTGTTATAATTTGATTTATCATTAGAGTTATTCGAGTCACAACTTAAAATTTTACACATTTAAACTAATTTTTTTAATAAAACAAATAGTCAAAGTTGATGTTGAAACTCAACAACGACATCAATTTAAAAACAGAGGAGCACTAGTGTTTGCTTGTGCAATATGTCACTGTTCCTACTCTCTGTCTCTCAGAATAAGTGACATTTTTTACTTTTAGAAATCAACGTTTGACAATTCATCTTTTTCAAAAATTTTATGAAAAAATAAAAATAAACAAGTCATATTTAAAATATTTCTAATAATTAAATATTTCACAATAAAATAAATAACATCTCATAAAATTTTAAATAAGATAAATAGTTAAATGGAGTATTAATTTATAAATATCTAGAAAGACAATTATTCTGCTTCGAAGGGAGCACGTACTAATCAAATACTTAAGAATGGCCGGGATCGAGTTCGCTCTTGTTTGTAATTCTCTTTTCATTATGCAGATTTTCGCCTTACACATCACTGGATCAATCGATGATGCCCTATCAACTGAGCATAAGCGCGAGATATGCCGTCATATTTACAATCATCAGGCATGACACAAGGCTATATACCGTTAGAGTTCATCACATAAGTAATGGAAAGAAATTATACAGGGATTATTGTTTAGTTAAGCATGTCCTTATAATTTATCTTCGATATGCCTGTAGAACGAGGACGGTGGATGGGGTTTCAACGTTCTAGACGAGAGTGCTATGTTCGGTTCATGCTTAAACTACATCACCTTAAGGCTACTCGGAGAGGTGGCGAACGATGGTCTAGCAAAAGGGCAAGCTTGGATCTCATCTCATGGCACTGCAACTGCTGCACCGCAATGGTCCAAGATATTAATGTCGGTATGATTCAAAGCATATATAGTAAATCTTCGATATTAATAACTTGGAGCCATTGTGTTTCAGCCATAGATTTTTAGTCTAATTGTGATTCAGTCATTGATTTTCAGATTTTGTGATTTAGTCATCACTTTTTTAAAGGCAACCTCAATTGAGCCATAAGTCAGTTAAATGACTCTAACGGTGTTAACTTTTTGTGTGAAAAGACAAAATTGTCATTTGTAATTATACCATAGTTTTGTTAATTCGATGCTCAAAATTCGAAATGTGAACAGAATTTGATAAAAAATTTAAATGTTCATAAAAGTTTAAATTCTGAAAATTTTAAATTCAGGTTTCAAAATTTTGAAAATTTGGAACTTTCAAATTTAGGTTTCAAAATTTTGTAATCTTGAAGATTTCAAATTTTGAAAATTTAATATCCAGATTTCAAAAGTTTGAAAGTTATAATTCACGTTTCAAAAGTTTAAAAATTTGAAATTCAGTTTTCAAAATTTTGAAAATTTGAAATTCTGATTTCAAAATTTGAATTTTTGTGTCAAATTCTGTCCACAATTTAAAATTTAAAATTTAGAATTTTAATTCTTGTATAAATACAAAAAATTAACAATATCATGATACAAATAAAGGGCAATTTTGTCATTTCACGCCAAAAAATAACACCGTTACAGTGACTTCACGAACTTGTGGTACAATTGAGTTTAGCTTTCAGAAAATGATGGTGAAATCACAAAATCTAAAAATCAATGGCTGAATTACAATTAGACTAAAAATCTATGGTTAAAACACCATTGTCCCTAATAACTTTGACATGTCCCTCTATAAAATTACAATTATGTGATGATGGCCCATCGTCACCTTCATGTCATGCATTTCGTTTCCATTTCTGATCACTTTTGCTATGTTTAGTCCTTCACTATCTTTTTGCTCTTCAATTTTTTTTCATTAAATAGGTGAGTTTCCTGTTGATGCTGAAAGCACAAATAGTTACTGAGAAGTAACGCTTCCATTACATGAAGCACATACTTCATCCCTCCCATCATAACTTCCACATCTAGGTTTTATTAAATCTATATTTGATCAATAATTTCTATAAATTTTATTACATTTAACAATATAAAAAATATATTATAAAAAATATTAGTTCTTAAATTTATAAAAAGCCATTAGTCAAAGAAGAGTTTGACTAAAACTCAATCGTAAAATTTACCATAAAAAAAGCATTTATCTCAACACCCTCCAATTCATAGTGACGGGTGGTTGCTTAATTGCCAACTAGTTGTGGGAAGACGCAGGTCCACTGCTGTGAACCACATTTATAATAATTTTTTTTGGACAGAGGGAATAATTTGCTATACTGGAATAGTTTATTTAGGCTATGTATTTTGCTTAACTGAAGGTTATTGGTGTATATGATTGGTCCGGGAATGATCCGGTGATCCCTGAGCTATGGTTGGTCCCACGTTTTTTACCAATTCATCCAGGTACTTCTTTTTCATAATTAAAGGATCTCAGATGCATCTGGACATCTTTAATGACTACCGTCCCAAAAAAAATTATATTTGGGTTCCGTGTCATCTAACATTGACCAATAATTTCTATAAATTTGATTAATTTTAACTATATGATACTGTACTTTTAAATTTATTATAAGAAATAATTTTATTATATATATTTTATATTATTAAAGTTTATTAGATTTATAGAATCACTAGTCAAATATATGTTTGACTAAAACTAAATGTAAACTTATTGTAGGACGGCGGTGGTACACAATTAAACTGCCATTAAAAATAGTCCTAGATGAAATGATGTGTTTGTTCCTAAGTTTATAGTAGAGCCTTTTTTTTAACAAAACCTTCATTCAATTATTGGAATTACAATTGGTACGTGGAAATGACAACAATAATATATAGCATTGTGGTCAAGGTTAAAAATGGAGTTAAATGCACCAGCGGTCCTCCAACTAGTTCGGTGGTCTCATCTAGATTCATAAACTTTGATTTTGCATTTTTGGCACTTAAACTATTGCTTCTGTCTCATCTAGATCTCTAAACTTATTTCTGGCACCCTAAACTATTGGTTTGGTCTCATTTGGGTCCTTAAACTCTTATTTTGTATTTCTGGCTCCTTAATATATTTATAAAGTATTTTCCTCATTCATATTATTCAAAAAATTGTTTAAATGTGTAAAATT
>BCLG01001763.1:67395-95468 GCA_001602295.1 Zoysia matrella
AAGCGCGCTATCGAGGTAAATGCGCACGCGATCGTACACTTTCCTCAGCGCTGGATCTTTGGGTGCGGCAGTCTCGTGAAGGACGCACGCTGCAGCCGCAAGGTTCTCAAGTGGAGTGCCGAAGGTTAGCGGCCCTCCAGCCATGATCCGCTGGTAAGTGGACCGCCCCCGGGCCCGAGCGGCGTCGCTGGGTCCGGCTATAGCTTTAGGCGAGGCTCGGGGCTGCCGGTTCGTCCCGGGTGCGGCCGAGCCTGATCAACGGCGTCCACCATGGGGCGCGGAGACGGGTTGGCGCCCGGCGTGTTGCCAAGAGTCGCCGGCTCCCCGTCTTTAGGGGCGTGGAGAGTGAAGCACTCCCTCGATGGGTTGTGGCCCAAAACGGCATGGCTCCGCCGACATCGTCGGCGATGAAGTTTAGACTCCCGAAGCAGAATGCCTGTCCGGAGGCGAAGGTGGGGACGTGCCACGACCTGCTATCTTCGGTGATGGCGACCGTGAAATCTCCGAAGCGAAGGTGGGAGACCAAAGTGTTTCCCACAACGGCGAAAAAGGAAGCCATCGAAAAGGCGAAGCGAACGCACACCAAGAAAGGCCCCCTTCCTGACGCGCCAACTGTCGGCGTTCTGACCACCGGCACAGTACGAAATACGATCGAGGGGGTAGTGTGCCTCCGTATTCGATGTGGCCTAGTCTACAGAAGACTCATTGGGATTTTTTTACCTGGTTCGAGCCACCTCGAACGGTGTAAGGCCCTACGTTCTGGGAGTGATTGATATCAGTGGGTGAGTACAAAGGGTCGGACTCTCTCTTCGGGAGAGGGCCCGACGTCTGAGTTGTGGGGTGCCCGATGCACGCGTTCGTGAGGTTGCTCGCGAACGCGAACGGTTGCACACGAGAGTTCAAGGCCGGAACAAACCCCCGCTATCGCCCCCCGGACCCCTTTTTATATAGGACGGTCCGGGGTTACAAAATGGTGGGCCCTATGTGGTTTTATTGTCTAGCTGACAGGTGGGTCCTCCATTGACGTCGTCATCACTCGTCACGCCCGTGCAGGGGCGTGGCGTATCGCGTCGCACGTCGTGCCGGGTACTGTAGTGTCAGTCCGGTACTGTAGCGTCAGCCACAGTGTCATCGAGTCTTGTCCTTATACTTTCGTGGCCCGCTCACGTCGCGGTGGACTAGGCCCGTCCCGTCGGGACGGCTGGCGGTGGGCCGTCGGAATAAATGCGACATAAATGCCGCATCTACCTCAGGGGTTGACCACCGGGGGTAGGCCTTCGGAGGTCGGCCTCATCGTACGTCTTAGCGCTGGATGCGGCTAAAACTTGGCTTTCGTAGATCGTTGCCCCGGGGGTCGGACCGCGCGTTCGTGCTTCGTCGTCCGACCCCAAAACCCCTCGGGGTCTTGATCCACATATACGAGTATGGGTCGGCGAGTACCCGGGGTACATGATCCTGACAGGAGTGTTACACCTTTCCAACACAATTCTTTTCGGATGCAATGTAGATTTGCATTTTTCACTTTTATACTCATTCACTTGGTTTAGAACTGATATCTCAACATATCTTTTTCAGGCACTGAACATGATTTGTTGTTGGGTAGAAAATCCAAATTCAGATGTACTCAAACGTCATCTTCTAAGGATACATGATTATTTATGGATTGCTGAAGATGGAATGAAAACAAAAGTAATTTCCTTTATAAGCCCTGTAATTCATGAGAAACAGTTTCTTTCTTTTTATAAAGAGACAATTGGCGTAGCTTTGACATGCGACTCTGATTGATTGCAGATATATGATGGTACCCAAAATTGGGAGATAGGACTTATAGTTCAGGCCTTCTTGTCAACAGATCTTACTGATGAATATGGTCCAACAATCGAGAGAGCCTTCAAATATATGATGAAAGCACAAGTCTGTTGCTCTTACTGTTCAACAAATTTGGCATCACTCTCTAACTAATTTAATAAAAGAAAATTTTATAAACAGTTTGATTTGAATTTTCAAACAATCAGATTACAAGAAATCCTCCCGGTGATCAAAGTTACTGGTATCGCCATAGATCAAAAGGCTCATGGGCACTTTCAACCATAGATAATGGCTGGGCTTCAAGTGACAGTTCTGCAGAAGTAATCAAGGTAATCCTATGTTGTTAGCAATGTTATCTAATATAAAAACAAATGAGTTAGCTTTTTCAAAGTACAAATACAACAACGAAATACAAGCATAGCCATCAGATTATGGATTCCTGACTATGATTTGAAAGATTTGCTCTCTTTCTTTTTTCAGGCCATATTGTTGCTGTCAAGGATTTCTCGTAAGGTTGACAAAAATCCAGAAGAAAACAAATGGCTCTTCGATGCTGTTGATTGTCTTCTTACGTTCAGGGTGTGATTTTGTATATTTAATTTCTATCTTCACATTTATCTGAACATATATTTCCAATGAGCAGGAGTTTACCAAAAGGAATAATTTTCAAAGCAAAGGTTTTAAACTTGTTCCTACTGAATATATAGAGTTTTATACACAACGTTCCCTCTATACACTGGTGAATATTAGGCCGGAAGTCTAAATTTTGTTTTGCAAACATCTGAAATAATGTTGTGTGTCATTATTTTCTATATTGTAGCTACAAAATAATAAGCTTTTATGACATAGTAATTTGGTAAGGTGTTGTTAGCTTGTCAGTTATGTATACAGAAGTGGCAGAAAATTATTCCTTCAAACAAAGAAATACATTGATAGAACAAGTAACACATCTCAAAGTAGGGTGTTTTTTTGTAATTTAACTGCATAAGTTATTTCTTAATGTTACCTATCTAGGAATTGGGAACTCGATGATAGTTGAAAAATATATAGGGAATTGGCGCGGGGGGGGGGGGGGGGGGGGGTATTTCTTATTTCAAATAGATGGTGCTTCGATTGCACTTATACGCTGTTAGCTTCACTTGATCCTTTTACTGAATTTTGCGCAGTTTATTTTGTAGCTGAGATTTTGTGACCTCTATATATGAAGTACTTTTTTCACTTTATTTCAATGCAACATATATACATTGAATTAATAACATAGTATTGTTGGTTGTAGAACAAGGATGGTTCGTTTTCTTCATTTGAGTGCCAAAGAACCTTTTCGTGGCTAGAGGTGAGCACCCTTTTGTTAATTAAGCTGTAATCATACCAGCACAAAACAAATAAATTTGATTTGCATGTACACTGACCTTGTTTTATTATTTGGGAACCTAGATATTCAATCCATTGGAGAGTTTTCGAAATATTGTCGCTGATTACCCGTAAGAGATTTTAGGCTGTTGTTTTCATCCAGAACTTGATCTCCCTAAACTATTTATTTTGTTTGTAATGCATTGTATCCATCAACAGAACGGTTGAGTGTACCTCCTCAATCATGCACACCATGATACTCTTTAGGGAGTTTTTTCCATGGTACCGCAGTGAAGAGATACGGGAATATGTAAACAAAGCTGCCATATACATTGAAAATCATCAAAAGAAAGATGGATCCTGGTTCGTGCAAATGCATAATCAATTATATATGTAAAAATAAGTGTTTTTATTCTACTTAATGACTAACATTGTTATTATCAAAAAGGTACGGATATTGGGGCATATGTTTCATCTACGGAACATTCTTCTCCATAAAAGGCTTAGTTGCTGCAGGGAGAACGTATGAAAACAGTGTTTGCATAAAGAAAGCATGCAACTTTTTGCTATCAACACAACTCAGCACAGGTGGTTGGGGCGAGAGCTATCTTTCCTGTGAAAGAGAGGTGAATAATTTTATTTAAGAGTTATTCCAAAATCTTGCACCAGTTTTTGATAATATTTACCTGCAAGGCGATTCGCTCCCCCCCCCCCCCCCCCCCCCCCCCCCCCCCCTCCAACCGCCTATCTACTCGTATTATCATGGTCTTCCGAATAGGATAGGATATGTCCCTATGGTCGAGTGGCTTTTCACCTGTTCTAAACAAGTATTTCACTGGTTTTATACTCAAACACGACTCTTTCCTATCGAACTATCATTTCTGATATATATGTAGTTCATTTGGAGTGATATAAAAAGAATAAAGCATCAAGTAAGGCCGAGTCTCTTCCTTTTCATGGGGAGCAATTTCCCTGTCAAAAGAGTTGTTCCAAACTTCTGCATTAATTTATGGTCGGGAACATTCGCAGAATTCTGAATAGTCAAAATGCATAGAAGGACCTTATTGTTACAGCTATTGGAAATAATAACTTCAAAGCCTTCTACCCCTAATAAGAGGGAGCTAGGTGAATTAAAACATAAACAAAAATAAAAAATAGTTATGTTAATAATAAAGATCATAAGGGATTGACAACCTAAGGCATTTTTCAGATATTCCAATCCTCGAGATCTCTCTTTACATACGGAGTCTTTATGTATCAGATTTGGTGTGCCTATGCGTACATCTCCTTGCATTATTAGGGTGCCTTAACATACCGCTATGCATGAGTGCCTCTAGGGGTGCCGTATATTAGATATGTTCAAACAATTTCAATTGATGCTCGATCATTTCTGGTATGATAACAAATCCATCTACTAACTTTCTTATGTCCACTATACTTTATTATTATTAGACATGTCACCTTTAGTAAACCATCACTCTGCGTCATAGAATATTGCACATTGGATCGCCATCATAATTTAGAAATCACCTTTGTTTGTTAATTTTAGATTTCTTGGCACCTTACTACTATATTATATATGAAGAAGGATGGAATAATAATTCAATGTTATACATGTATTAGATGTAAGTGATAGTAATAAGTGGCTCAACCAGGAACATAAAATGAGTTTCTTCCTAGCTTCCTTTCCTAGCCAACTCCGTCGACATAGTTTTTGTTTGGTTATTTGGCTAATTCTTTTCTGGTACAGGTTTATGTAGAGGGTAGCTGCACGCATGCTGTGAGCACCGCTTGGGCAATGCTGGGTTTAATTCATGCTGGGCAGGTTCGATTCGTTCATCGTCTATACTGTCTATCACATCTCCGCACTGTAGTGATACGAATAACTCCTTTCAATAAAAAAAAGTGACACTTAAAATTATATGTTTTCATATCCGCATAAATATATGGATGAGGGTTCATGCACTTCCCTGATAGATGTTATAGCATTTTATTGTAATCTCAATAAATTTATTACAACACAGTTTACTGATCAATGCCTCTGTGGAGACTTTTGGTGGCCTTACTTATCATTTGATGGAAGGGAAGTATCAATTGCAAATACATTTTTTATGCACCATTTTATTCTAACTAGTAAAATCTGTAGATGGAGCGTGATCCAACACCATTACATCGGGCTGCAAAAGTGTTAGTTAACATGCAATTGGAGACAGGCGATTATCCTCAGCAAGTGAGTTTTTCTCATGCAGTTATCACAAAAGCATTTCTCAATTTTACCATATATATGAGACAACTTGTCACGAATACTAGTAATCAAAATATCACTTCAGATTTATATATAACTAGATGAGTGCCCGTGTATTGTTAGGGGTTAAAAGTTTACACGGTTAAGAGGTCATTATGCATCACAAGGTAACCAGATGATTTTCTACATAAAGAAATTGCCAATTATAACATATAAATAAAAAATCTAATATTTACTGAATTAGCACTTGACATCACAAGGATATAGAGGAAAGGAAAATTGAACAGGAATTATAAATAAAATAGTGAATTGAAACCTGACAACTATGAAGCATTATGAAACATCTCAACAACGCAACTTAAATAGTAGTAGATGGCAAACCGTACCTCTTTTAGATCTGTCACAATTGCAACGACATTAATGTTACTTGCATCATCATTCTCTAGTCTTACAAGCTCTTGCAGCAACGAAGACCCCATATCATTTTGACCGCGACTTGCAAGTTATAGCACCCTGCAACAACCAGAAAGAAAAAAAAAAATCAATTTCCATAGTGTGGCACCAAAAGAACTCTTAACAAAAAAAATATAGTCCCTTCGGTTTTAAAATATTAACACTGTTGATTTCTAACAGCATCTTTGATTATTTATCTTACTCAAAAAAGTATAATAAATATTATATATTTTGTTATAATTTATTTTTCATGATATTTTAAACAAGACTAATAATTTTGCATATTTGAACAAATTTTTGGAATAAGATAAATAGTCAATGGTGTCAATATTTTAGAACAGCGAGGAGTATATATGCCTAAGTGATTGAAAAACTCTGACAGCAAAAGAAGTACATAATTTTGCATCCATGGGAGTGCTAGCTTATTTAGAGTTGATGCGCGTCGATAATGGATCCATGATGATATTCCTGAATTTCACCTGTCCTGGCGGGCCTCATATATTATTGTTGGCCAGATTCAAAGTTTGTAAACATGCATCACCTCTAGTTCAGTAAACCAAATCTAATACCACCTGCATTTTGATGATATAGGAACATGCTGGGAATACCAACTCCTCCGTTTACTTCAATTACCCAAACTACCGCACCTTGTTCCCAATTTGGGCCCTCGGGGAGTACCGCCGTGGACTACTTGCAACGAAGAAGTGCAAGTAAATTCGTCCAAGGAAATAAAATGTGTTACGCATATGACTGCGTGCATTCATATTTACATCTGAAATTATTTTCTGTATCACAGGCATTGTTCACTCGTATACGTGCAGTCACTCGTACAAGCTTATATAGAGCGTACGAGTTTATCGCGTGTCGAATAAATTAAGCATGTGAACACGTAATTATTGTAATTTGTATCGTGTGTACTAAAAATTAAGCAGTACTTGTAATGAAACAACTGTCAAATATACTACAGAATACCGACGGTGGGGTGGTGCGCAGCGCACTTTGGAAAACAAGAAGCTATCCAATGAAATATCATTTTCTTTTTTCCTTGGTGCCGGGGACCTCGGATGGATTAGCTTCGCTTCTGGGTATCAGCTTTTACTTACCTTCGTTATAAAACATTGATATCGTTGATTTTACACATTAAAATAAATCTTTTGAATAAAACAAATAATTAATATTGATGTTAGAAGTCAACGATGTCAATAATTTAAAATTAAAAAGAGTAATACATAAGAACACTGCTAAGAGATCTAGCCTGCTATATTTCTCTACTCCAAAATTTCGAAGTGATGGTGATGCCTTTTCTGCCTTCTGCCTTCTGCCGTTTTGAACCGTGCGATTGGAATCCGACGGCTGTCCTCGCGGCCGACACCTCCCCGCTCCGCCTCCCCCCCCCCCACCCCCGCGACGTCGCTCGCCACGGCCGCTGCTGCCTCGACCTCCCGCGCTTGATCGACTCTCCCCGGTTCTCTCTCTCTCCCTCCCTTCCTCCCCATCTCCCGCGGTCGCGCTGCCAACCTGCCATTCCCTACCGTCCATTCCGCCTTCCTCGCTTTCGTCTGCTGCCTCTGGCAGCCTAGATCTGCCTTCAATATCGTTGCTGGACCGCAGCGCCCTTCCGGATCTGTATTCCCCACGTGCTGTGGTCCGGCGGATCCGCCCGGCGACCCGCACGACGTTGGCGGCGCGGCTGCACGAGGTGGCCGCGGCAATCGAGGACGAGATGAGGGCCGATCTCCGCGAGGATCTTTGTGGCGATCGATGAGCATTAGTGCGCTGTGGGGAAAGTTGGCTGCGGAGATTCTAATGCATAATGTAAAATCCCACTTTGAATAAAGATGCAAAAGTTGCACAAGTTTGAAAATGTGGAACCGAGCTCTAAAATAATTTAAAATGGTCCAAACAAATTCCAAATTTTATTCAGAATTCAAACTTCCAAAATGAGTTTAAAACTTTTAAAATAAATATGGTGAAGAAAATTCTCTCTTGAATGGTCTTTCAAGGAATTAAATTTTTGAAAATTTTGTAAAAGATTATTCAAAGGTTAAAAGGCCCAGATAAAATTTCTCTTTTAATCGGTTTCCTGTTTCTCTAAAATTTATAGAATAAAATTTAGTTTGATTCTGAACTTGGGCCTAAAATAAAATTTTGTTTCTCTCGAAAAGATTTATAACTCTACAAAGTTTCAAAATTTCGTTTATCACCAAAAAGAGAATAAAAAAATGCAAGATATAATTTTAAAAATTGGGTTCAAATTCAAAGTTTAAAGGATCAAAAAATTTCGAAGAAAGTATGTGAATTAAAAAGTTTATATCAAATTCCTTGCCAATATTTGAATTTATAAAATTTTATTTAATGTTTAAAAGGGGCCAAATAAATATTTTGTTTCAAATAGTCATTTATCTTCCTGTATTTTTAATAATTGTTCGGGTTTGAATTTGACCAAGACTCAAAAAACAAAGGTTGTTCATTATAAAGTTTTGAACATATCTGAAAAATGTGGTTAAAAAGTGAGCTCGGAAAGTTGGTGTTTCAAGCAAAACAGTACCGCAGCTCTGGATTGCAGAAATTCGAAATTTTGAAAAATAGCAGCGGGGCTCGCACGGCAGTGACTCCACCGCTTCCTTCCTCCTCCTCCTGTCGTTCACCGCCACCGCGCAAGCCAGCTGCCGCCGCGCCCAAGGAGAGCCCCTGCATGTCCTCCACGCGCCCACTCGAGCTCTCTCTCGTGGACACGATAGGGACCCCATGTCCAAAGCCTTCCCGGCCGTCGCCCCTCCTTCTCTCCTCATCTTTTCTCTCATCTCTCTCGAGCAGCCTCTGGCCACACCGTGGAGCACCTCCACCGCGCCAACTCCGACCCCATTCCTCCACCAGAAGCAGCGCCATCACCTCCTCGTGCTCCCAACGAACTGAAATCCACCACATTTCAACCGAGCCTGTTCAATTTTGTGTTTTCCCCAACTTCGGATTTTTGGAACCGCCGGCCGAATCTTCAAAATCCGGCAGTTCGGTGAGCGTGTTCCCTCTTTCTCCGCGTCCACGGCACCCTTGACTACTTGCGCACGCCACTGATGAGTTCCCGGTCCGAAGCCGCGGCCGTTTTGCAGGAATCGAAAGCCGGACCGACGGTCGACCGACTGAACCGTGCCACCCCGCCGGTGAGAACCATCGCCCGGGCCTCCTCGACGTCGACATCACCAGTGCCGGTCTGCTACTACCCGCGGTGAATCTTGCAGGACAAATTTCCTCGAGAATCGTCCACGGAACCGAGCTCCCGGCCTCGCCGAACCTCTCTCCGGCCGTCTCTCTCGCCGCCGGCATTCCACAGTGAGAACCTCACTCCCTCGGCCCCTCCTCCGAAATCCGGGAAGTTGTGATGATGATTTTCGCACTGGGGTCCGGCTCTCTCCCTGCTGGCAGCCGTTCTCCGGCGAGCAACGCCGGCGAGTGCAGCCATGGCCGCTCGCGCACGCCAGGGCCGTGCTCCAGGCGCGGACCACTACGGCCTACCCCCCTGATGGGCCGGCGTAAGTGGCCCATGTGCCGTGTGGCCGTGGCCTAGTCCCGGATGGGCCGAGGCCTACGTGGCCCGTTGCATTTCGGCCCAGTCCAGCTGGCTTTTCCCTTTTATTTTATTTCGAAACATTATTAAATTGCCAGAAATCAGTTTCAAGATTGTAAAATTTCTAGAAAATTCATTTAAACTCAGAAAATTATGAAATAAATTTTTTTAAGATCCTCTCAACTAGAAAAATATTCTGGAGCTGACAAATTTTTATTTTATGCATTAAAATAATTTAATTAATTCAGATCATTTAATAAACAAGAAAATGCATTACTATTCTTTTGCAGCATATAAAAATATTATAAAATTTTAATTTCTGTCCTTTTATTTAATCTTTACCAGTTTGACAAAATACTATAATCTACTTCCGTAAAAATAATTTATTCCTTGTATTTAAATCACTATAAATCTATTTGTTTCCAATAAATCTTGTAAAATCTTGGAAAATTCGAAAATAATTTCATTTATGTATTATTACAAAAAGAGGTTTTATTTATAAAAATATAAAAGAGCATCATTCTCATTGTTGCACATCATTTCATATAGGATCTAGGAAAATTAAGGAGGAGATCGGAGAATATCATCAGGAAGTTCAGTAGCCTCGATCAACGCTGATTTTACAGCCGAAGAACCTAACATTTATCAAAGCCCAGGCAAACCCTGGTGCATTAACACTGTTTTACTGTTTTTTATATTTTATCACTATATAGTGTAGAAATTTTGTACTATGCATTAAGTTTTTAGAAGTTGTTTGAAAACATAGCTTGCATGATAGTACCTTTCCTCGATTAATGGTATTTGGTTCGAGCACCTCGATGTAGAGCTAAGCTGATAGTTCTTTTAACGGTAGAAGTCGAGTGAATAAGTCTTCACTCGCGAGCTATAAGATTGATGCGGGATGGTCTATCTTATCACATGAAATAAATTGGAGACCGGGCAGAGAAGTAGGGAATAACACGAACACGGCATGCATCCATTGCGGATGCGTGGCCAATGTGTTTAGCTCTGTCTGTGTCGATTAAGGACCGTTCGTTGTCGGCTTTATTGAGCAAGTTTGAATAGTACTGATGACATAATGGATCTATAGGCCCTAGGAAACTGATATAGCCTAATGTGTATAGACCACAGAAAACTGATGTATCCCAATGTGCGTAGTGACTGGACGTAACCGAACCTCTCTTCTGGTGATGATAAAAGTGAGAGCTTTAAGGCTAACCATAGACAGACCCGATGAGGTTATCGCATGGGGGACCACTGCTCGGGAAAGGTGAGCATCGAACCGGTACTATGTGTCATTGGCGTGAAAGGTTGCCATGTACGATTTTCGAGAAGCATGTACATATTGTGTAATCAGGTTTCTCCAGTTGGATGTAAATCGATTCGAATCGTTGCCCCTCACAGTAACGAGTACCACTTGTCTCTTTGAGTCACATCGTAGTAAGGAGTATATCACTATGAGAAATGAATATGTTTGATCTCTCAGAAACTTCTTGGCATTTTTGTATGACATAGTTTTAGTGCAAATTAAATTTATCTTTTCTTAACTTAATATACCGTTAAAAACATGAAAGTAAGGATTCACTCGTAGTGTTATTTTCGCAAATAGCCAACCCTAATGAGTCAGCCTTCTCAATTCTAGGAGTCGGTTGTAGATAGCCATTTTGTCGGGTAAGACTTGCTGAGCGTTAGTTGCTCAGGGTATTGTGGTTGTTGTTTTCTTTTGCAGGTGTCTTCTCTTTCTCTTCTCAGTTCTAGTCAGAAAGAGCAACCCCTGAGGGTGGCTTCGTTTACTGGGAGCTTTGCTCGCCGCCTTGAGTGGTTTTGTTGCTAGTAGGTACATCGTACGGGCTCGGTGTATCGTTTTGCTTAGTATTCAGGATGCCTTTATATAATAGGTTTGTAGCTTCCGCACTTTGAAAACTTTGGTTTGTAAATTTTAAATAACAGGTTTGTAATATATTTTATCGTGCTTGAGCTGTACTGTGGTCATCGCTTCGTCGAGCACCATTCGATATGATACTGAGGTCGATGGATCGTATCCTTCTGTGGGGCAGTCTGTCACACATAACTGAGACTTTGCCTTGGAAGAGCTCAATCGCTTGAAAGAAATAATTGGTTCAAAGGTTTTCCTCTCAATGTTTCACATTCTATTATTTGAGTTATTATAATTTATATAACAATCTTTCTGTTTTCCTTGATTTGTTGGCAGAATTTCTCATCACCGCTAAACCAGCTCCAGAATTGGGTATGGCTGATGCATTGGAGTCTTTTTATCTTCTTTAACCATGAGAATGGTAGAAATTGGGATAATTGATCTGTTTTCCAGGACAGGTTTGTCTATATATACTCAAAATACCGCAGTTCTTATGTTACTTTAGGCTGATAGCATTCTGTTAAAGCTGTTCAATAGGGAGAGCCATTAGAAATATCACTGTAACTGACACTCTCAATATTCAGCAAGATATTGGCAAAATCTTTCAGTTTTTGAAATTCAAAGTAAAACTTAATAAATCTTCTAACTTTGGATCAGTATGCGAGTATCTTCATTGTGAAAGTTACTCTCAATAGATCTCAAAATATGCATGCCATGATAAGTATCTTGAAGATAGTGTCAGTTCTTCCATGTTTCAAAATTTCAAAGTAGAACTTAACAAAAGATAAAGAATCAGTCAAAATAACAACAACAGCAACAAAAGATAAAGAATCAGTATGTATTTAATTGTATTGCAACTATATACTGGTTTCCTGGACTTGGCATGAGAGTTAACAGAAGAAGAGTTCGTTTTCACTGTAAATGAGGCATACTTTCATAAGACCTCACAGATGCATGTATATCTACTCATAGAATAAAACTGAATCAGTAGCAAGGGTCAAAACTCAATGAACTTGCACCTACTCTCTGTTCACCGATAACCTTTAATTTAGTTTGCTGTGGGGAGCCATGTATAGGGGGGAGAACTGCATTGCTGCAATTTAGCAGAAGGGTTCTTCCGTAGCAAACCGGCTGGGCTGTTTTTTTTTTTTCTTTTTTACTTTGCACACTGGTTCGGGTTGAAATCATTGATAGGAAGGGCAGTTTGAGATAATACTCCCTTAATTTTAAATGTGAAGCCAATTTTGTCATGAACTGGTTGTCTTTTTTTTTTTTCTAACTTTGGGTTGTCTTTTTTTCTTCCTAACTTTGGGTTGTCATGAAAAAAAGACACTGGTTCAGGTTGAAATCATTGATAGGAAGGGCAGTTTGAGATATTAATCCCTAAAAATCACAAGGAAGAGCAGTTTGAGATGTCCCTTAACTTTGGACATTCAAATATGGCTGAGACTTCATAAATCAGGCTTTCATTTATACAGCTATTTTTTTAGTATATGATTTTTTTTCGTGACCTCTTCAATTGTTTTCTTCCTTCAACACTTTCTTTGCTTTATCAATTTATTTGTTACATACTATACAAGTTAAGTAGCTGGCAATACCTTTTTTTTTGTGCTGACGCAATGGTTCAAGATGACATTCTTCTGAACTTCCTCCTTACAGATATTTTGTGTCCTTTCAGATTGCAAGCCAGTACATCTTCAGGATAAACACTTTTTTGAAGCGTGAAGAACTATGAAAGCGTGAGAAGCAGCAAAGGTTCACCAAACCGTCAAACCGGTCGTCTAAGAGGCTGCTCATGCTAACGTAATGTGCTTGTTCTTCTGAGTGCTATTTCTGTTGTATAGTGTCCTATGCAGATGCCAGTCAGCCAATATATACGCAACATTGACAATATTTTTTATAAAGGAAGCAACATTGACAATTTTCGTTGGACATCAAAATTTCTATTTCTATTTAATGACCAGTGTCGCTAATATTAGTTCTGACCTGCAAGTGTTATGTAACTGAATTGTGACCGGTGCTGGAAGACGCTGCTGGTAAAGAATTTGACCCTGCCGGATTTCGTAGGCTAGCTTACTAATTATGGGCTGCTCTTTTGTGCTGATTTCTCTCTTTATTTTGATCCCATCATCTAATTAGTGAGACATAATGATCTAACCGACATGCTGAACTCACACTAAAACAAACCGTAATAAAAATAAAAAAGTATCAGAAGATGGTGAGCTGCACTTGGTTAATGGTTTATATATTCCGATCATAATCTTTTAGAATGATAAAAGTTATATAAATATTAATATCTTGAGTAAATATTTTTTATTTAGATAAAATTTATCTTGAGTTAATATTTTTTTTCCTTTTAGACTGTAGCGTTAGCACGGGTATGAGGACTATCATATCACAATTAAATCATGTGATCTTGATAATACTCCAAAGAATATGCATACAAAGGAGTATCCAGAATCTGAGGGGATTGTGTCGTTTTATCTTTACACGTAGCGTAACACGGGTAGACTAGTTCTCTGAAGAAGAGCGTATGTTGAAATGAAAATACACGGCGGAGATAAGAGGCACTCCCCGCTAATCTGTCGCCAATGACTATCAGGTTGATGCCCCATTTCAAAAAATTTAAACGCACCCGAGAACAGCTTGTATGGTTGTGCTCCTTTGAACTGGCGACACGCTGGGCAGCCATCAGCCAAGAAAAAAAAAAAAGAAAACGCAAAAAAAAAAACAGGAAAAGGACCAGAAAATTAAGATAGCCAGGCAACGGCCAACGGAACAGAGCGGGATCTTCTAACGAGCGTTAGACGGATGAACGACCGTTGGTTGCCGTCCATTCCGCATCGGACAATCGCGGCTTCGTCAGGAGGCTCCGTTGGCGACACGCACGATAGCCGACGGACGCGAGGAGGAAGAAGAAATCCCCTCTCGGCTGTCGGGTCCCGGGCCCCCGGCGCTCCCCTACTCCTCGTCGTCGGGTTCTTGGAGAATCCATTTCTCCGAGAGCTCGAACGCCGTGGCGAGGGATCCGCCGGACCGAGGGGAGCCGACGCCGCTAGGGCGGAGGGCTCATCCGGTTCGCGCCCCGCCCCCAGCCTCCCTCCCCAGCGGTTCCGGCCGGCCTTGATCCGCCCGCGCGGCCACGGCAGCATGGACGTGATGGACAGCATCGAGTGCGTGTCCTCGGTGGACGAAGACGACGCCGTCTCGTCGACGCGCCTGCTCCGTCCCTTCCTCAAGACCTCCGCGGCCGCGGCGGCCGCGGAGGCGGCCGCGGCTAGCATCGGGGTCGTCCCCGGCGGCGGTGGCGCCGCGGCGGCTGGAGCCGGAGGAGGCACCCCCGGGCCGCTGATCTCGCCGGCGAGCAGCGTGCATGAACTGCTCGAGTGCCCCGTCTGCACCAACTCCATGTACCCTCCTATCCACCAGGTCAGCGCCCGCCTCGGTTCCTGACTTCTTGCCGTAGAGGATATTCTTCTTTGTCTAATGAATCTTTAGGATTGCCTTGCGAATTAGCGATATTTCGTTCTTTAGATTGACCTGTTCCTAGGAGTGTCAAAGATGGCATCTTGGGCGCGTGTTTGGATCTGGGGCCTGGGCCGACAGAGTTCATCTGATGGCTTCTTCCTTGTGTTTTAGGCACATTGAGGTTATGACGTGATCGTTCTTGCAAGAACATTTTCCAGGGGACCAAATTGATTCGATTGGTATTGTGCGCGTGGATTGGATTGTGTTGTAGGGTCATTTCTCGAAACCACTCCATATTGAAATGCTAGCAAGTGGACATTTTGTGCGTGATTTGTTTCTTTGTAATGTTACATCTTCATATATCACCATGAAACAATACTCTTGTGCTCCTTAGCTTCCTACCTGAGAATGAGACATATAAGACTTCTACATTCATTCTGGACCGGCTGTCCAGATTTGCCCTAAATTTTCATTAACAACACTAAGAAAGCCTTTGGTCCTGTACAAGCTGAGTAGGCTAGATATGGAAGCCTATAGTTTCCAAGAAAACAAGGGTGAATGAAAGATTAGAAAAGCGTGAAATTAGTAACAGTGTTAGAAGCTTAAATGTTTTTCATGTTTTGACAAATTAGCTTGCAATGCAGAGAACGCAAATTATAGTTACGTTATTCATTGATTCATAATATTTTGGTCTTTCAGTATAAGCTTCCTCGAGCATTAGAAATTTGAGTTCAGATTGCTAACATAATTATCTTTTAAAAAAATTGCAGTGCCAAAATGGTCATACTTTGTGTTCAACCTGCAAAGCTCGAGTGCACAATCGCTGCCCTACCTGTCGACAGGAGCTGGGTGACATCAGGTGTTTGGCATTGGAAAAAGTAGCGGAATCACTTGAGCTACCATGCAAATACTACTCACTAGGTTGTCCTGAGATATTCCCATACTATAGCAAGCTGAAGCATGAGTCACAGTGCAATTTTAGGCCATACAACTGTCCTTATACGGGATCCGAGTGCTCTGTTGTTGGGGATATTCCCTTCCTTGTTTCTCATCTAAGAGATGACCATAAGGTTGACATGCATTCCGGGTGCACATTCAACCATCGATATGTCAAGTTCAATCCAAGAGAGGTTGAAAATGCAACTTGGATGCTGACTGTAAGTATATGCCTTGATTACTTTTATACTTTGTCACTATTAAACTGATTGCAAGTATGCTTTGTCATCAGTAGACTTGTAGATGAACTACCTGATATTATTGGCATGTGAATAAAATAACTTGAAGTGAACATAGATTGCTTCCTTTTTTTCTCTTGAAAACGCAGGAGATTTATGTTTCATTTCGTTAAGAAAAGAGAGTAAAAAGAGTACATGGAGAGGGGTTAGCTCCCCCGCTCTAGAAACAAACAAGCAGAAAAGGCTACACCTTACAGAACACAAATGACCGGATCCTATATCTAGTTTTGTATCCTAACATGAGTGACCCTGACAAAAATTAAGAGCACATTCGCTCCAGCTGAGCTCCATAGGACCACGTCGTTTGCCACTCTGTAACACCCTTGAAATGTCGGGAGTGACATTGTTGAAAACACTGTCTTGTGCCATATCTCCCAGGCCACCAAAATAATAAGCGAGCTGAAACCTTTCTGTAGTGTTTGAGGGATTCTTTTTATTGCTGAGCATCACCAGCTTTATAGTTGCCTTGTTGAAATCTACGAAGCTACTTCACTCAGGCCTAGCCAATCTAGAAGATTAATTTGCTGCTGTTTTCTTATTTTTCAGGTTTTTCATTGTTTTGGGCAGTACTTTTGCCTGCACTTTGAGGCCTTCCAGCTTGGGATGGCACCTGTGTACATGGCATTCCTCCGCTTCATGGGGGACGAGAATGAGGCAAGGAATTACAGCTATAGTCTTGAGGTGGGTGCCAATGGAAGGAAGATGATATGGGAGGGCACCCCACGCAGCATCCGTGACAGCCACCGCAAAGTGCGGGACAGCCACGACGGCCTGATAATCCAGCGCAACATGGCGCTGTTCTTCTCTGGCGGGGACAGGAAAGAGCTGAAACTGCGAGTGACGGGCCGTATCTGGAAGGAGCAGCAAAATCCTAACACGGGGGCCTGCATTCCTAATATTTTCAGCTGAAGTGAATGATCCCAATAGGATCATTTGATTCAGATGTATATTAGTACATATTAGCATGCCGTTTTTCTCCTTACATTTGTATCTGCCCTCTTGTTTCTGCGACCCTGTTGAAACATGCTCAAGATTGCTAGGGGTGTATTGTTGGATCAAGGAAACATACATGGAGTCTTGGAGAAAACAGATGATGAGCGTTTCATGCTTAATACAAAAGCAGTTATCACGCGGCCTCTCAAAGGAAAAAAAAAAAGGAGTAAAAACAATGTCTTTGTTGTCTCCATCATGGTCTCTGGTTCTGAATGCCTATCCTGTGACTTGTTGAAACAAAGCATCCTGAAGAAACCTGGGTCGTGCCTTTGCATTCCAGGAATGACTCTCCTGGAGGATCTGTTTAAAACAACCATGCCTCTAAAACTCTTCAAACTCTAATATCTCCTTCCGGATTCTGCCGAGTTCAATGTCAATCAATTTTATAACAGTAGAATTAGTTGGTACTTCATATATACTCTCTTCGGTCCCATAATTTTTTTTCATCTAAGTGATGTTTTGAAAAAAGATAAGGTCTTTAAAATGCAACTTTAATTTTTATTTTTTATAAGCTTTTATTTAAAAATAGCACATGTATATTTTTATAAAATAGTTTTTGAGATAAATCTATTTATATAGGTTTTACATTTTTAAACTTAATTATTTGATCAAATCTTATCAAAACCTAAAAAATTATGGTAGCGAAGAGAGTAGAGATGCAGATGAAGTGATGGCACACAGTTTCAAACAAGTTTTAAATTGGTTTGAAAATACGAGTTGCCCTTCAATCTTCAACCAGGTTTCCGGTTGGCGCAAACAAAACGATTATCTCTTCCTCCATTTCCAAGGACGAGGATTTTGCGTGCCAGGGTTTTAGCTCCCCCACAGACGCCATGGCCATCCCTGCCCCCGATCGGCTCCGCGGCCTCCGCCCACCTCCCTTCCTCATCGTCTAGCTCACCTCATCCTCCCCCGAAATGGCGACCTCCAGCTCCTCCCCACACATCCCACCCGGCCGCTCCTCCTTCCAGATGGCCGGCGGGTCCATCCCCGCTCCCAGACACGCCCCCGCCGTCAAAATCCGTTCTTGGAGGCGCTTCGCTGCCTCCGGCAGTGAGGCCTCTGTCGTCCCGGCGCAGCTCTTACGGCTGCCTCAACGGCGCCGGAACGCACTGCGCGAGAAGGCCAAGCAACCCCCGCCGCCGCTGGTTGTGCGGCACCAGGTGCGTCCTCCGGGCCGCGAGTCCCCCGAGTCTGGGTCTTTGGATAGCCAAGGGCAAGTGGTTCTTTGGATGCAGCCATCGTCGAATCTTATCCGGGAGTTTGATGTTTGTGGTGACCAGGGTGCTTCTCGAAGTGGCGATGTGGCTTCAGGATCTAAATTGGACGACATGGATGTGATTGGAGATGCCGAGGAGGTCGATGAAGGTGAGATCATTGACGAGAGTGAGGCTGCAGAGGGTGAAGGGGGTGGCGATGTGGTTTCTATGTCATATCATGCGAGGGGGACGGCTATGGAGCTTGAAAGCAACAAGCGTTTGGCTCCAAATGGCAGCAATAAGAGATCGTGGTTTCGCTTTGCTGCAGCTGAGAGGATGGGATCGTCTGTTCTGAAAGAAGAGGTTTCAGTTGCACAGAGGAGCACGCCACTGTCAAGGAGTGTCATATGGAGTGGTTTTGCTGCATTATTTGGTATCTGCATTATATTTGTTGCATCCAAGCTAAGTCGAGGTGGCAGTAAGCTGCGATTGTCAAGGAAGTTGTTTGATGTGCACAGGCCTGAGATGAAAGAAGATGAACTCGATAAGGGTAACCTGAATGTGTCCAGGAATAGCCAGGAATTTTCAGCTGGTCTGCTGAGGCGACGACAGTTAGACCGAAAAGAACTGATGAATAACATAAAAAAGGCTCAGGATTCAAGGAAATGGTTTGTCCAGAGCAATTTATTTAATCACAAAGATGTTCCTACTTATGATGATGTGAACATTCCAGAAATGAAAAGAAATGTAGCAGAGGTGAACACATCTGAAGAAGGAATCCTTGAAACATATTGTACCAATGAAAAGAATGATATTGTCATTCCAAAATCAATCGATGTTATTGGGGAAGAACGTTCTGCAAATTATAGTATCCAACCTTACGTTGATGAGGTTATAGACAGCAGTGAATCAAATGGTATTGGATTGTCCAAAGATAAGATCGGAGAAGGTGTGGACCAGACTGTTGGTCTGACAAATGGAGCACAAATCATGAACATGAGCGAAAAGGATCAAGGAAATATTGGAGACATAGATGTGCCTGAGCCCAATTATAGCAATGAGAGAGTGACCTCCACAGATGACAAAAATTCAACGATTTGTTCATTCGAAAAGGAAGCAGAAATCAGTTCTGTCAGTGTTCCTGAAGTGACTCTGAACAGTGCTAGCGCTCCATCTGAATTTGATGTCAAAGAAATTGAAGCAACCAGGAATTCAGAAAATATTGCTCATACGGCTCCCTGTGAAGAGTTTTCTCATAACATGAGCAAAACTGACACAGAAACATGTAAAACTCCTGTAATGGTTGAAACCGTGACTGCAACATCTCCTCAGAGAAGCAGAGAAGACTCTGCAGATCTGTGGAAAGATAATGCGCAATCAATGCAAGAGGTGAGAACATCCATTTCTTCTGGGAATGTCAAACGGCTAACTCATGGTACTGAAAATGAGCATAAAGAAGAAACTGCTCAGCACACGTTTGCGGAATTTTCTAAAACAGAGAAGAAGCAACTGAAAAACAAGCCTAGAGCACATCTTCGGAAAAAGAAAAGAAACCTGCAGACATACAGTGATAAGAAAGCTGAGACAGAACAGTTAGAACAAGGTAAACCTGGATCTGAAACTGCTGTTAATCGAACAGCTCGTGTGCAGAAAACAAAACAAATGCCAAAGAAGCGGCAGAAGAAAGTGCAAAATGAAATACAAAGAGTACCTGCATTGGAAGATGTTCAATGTAACTCCATGGTTGATAAGATAAATAATAGCCAGCATGTTAAAAAAGCAAGAAGGAAATCTCTGAAAAATGCATTTCACAACAAAGGTGCTCAAACAAGTGAGGAAATCCCAGAAACAGCACATGTTATCAATTCACCTGATAATGCAACAACTGACAACATTAAACCTTTTCGCATGGCAGATTCTTCTGTGGAGACCCAGTTACCTGAGGTAAAAGTTAAAACTTTTGATTTGTAATTGCAAGTCTCAAAATCCTTGGTAGCTCTGTTTTTCTTTTTTCTATCAGTTATCCCTTTGGATATTTTTTGTATTTATAATTTATATGGGAAATATTTGCAAGTTCTGTTATATGTTTTTATATGATATTTTCTATATTGTGATCTTCCATTAGAAATGTAGAAGAGATACACGATAGGCATGTTTGTAAACAAATCAGAATTTGCATCAACAATAATATTGATCTGATCTGCACCAGGTTGCCAACTACTAGAATGTAAATGTGCTTTTGTGTTATTTAAAGGGATGAAACCAAAAAAAAGTGACTTGTGAAGATACAAAGAAAATGGAAATGTGTTTTGCCATTGTCAGAAACAGTTGAGCCAGCTGGGCCCAGTGTACTGCTTGAACATCTGTTTTTCCCTGGTTTCCAAAAAAGGATTTAGGGATGTAGGCTTGTGTTACCATTTATAATGGAATGAATGGATTATGTTTTGTTTTGAACTTAATTTAAAGTTATTTATAATGGAATGAATGGATTATGTTTTATTTTGAACTTAATTTAAAGTTTGATGTCACATGCCTCACTGGAGAAGCTCTTTACATGCTTGATTCATATGCTTGCCATGGATGCATTAATGTCTTAATGACTGTCCAGTAAAAGTATAAGGTCTTGCATTTGTTTGTGGCACCTGATTAACAAATGGGCAATTTTTATATTTATAGAACCCTTGTTTTGTACTAGTTCTTTGGTGTATTCAGATGATAAATTAATATTTACTATGTACTACTAATATTTAAGCTTCAAAATAAAATGTGTGTTAGTGCCAGATTTCCTTTTTTTTTTCTTATTCTCATGTTTATGTTTCTCCATTTTGTCAACCCTACTGCAGGATGGTTTTATTGACGATCAGCCAGATGGGTCCAGTTCTACTGGTACGGTGGGGAAGGAAGAGCTAAAGCTCAATATCTGAAACTTGGAGAGGTTGGAGACAGCTGGGGTAGAAAATGAAAACTCGACTGCTGATTTAAAACAAATTAAATGATGACGTAGCTGCCACAAGAAGGCGATAAGGTAGTCTAGGAATAGCTAATGTACTACCTCTTTCTAAAATATAAGCATTTCTAAATTTCTAAATTTGAATAAGATCAAATTCTTTTAACTTTTTACTAATAATATTTAAAAATTTATTTATTTTTTAATATAAAAATATATCTTTATGAAAGTTTATTTGATGCTGAGTTCAAAAAATATAATTTTTATATGATAGAATATTATTGATTTTATATTATTAATGATTAAAATTATAAAGTTTTATTTTAACTAAAATAGGGAAGCGATTCGGCTGATGCGCCACCATCTGCGCAAAGTCGATCCGTGAGGTCATATGAACCTCTGACCGTCGGTTGCTCTGAAATGCAAATATCCCTTGAGAAAAAGCCCCATCTTTTTTGTACTGCTAGGTTTTTCTGCTGTATAAGTTTAGCTAAAAGAGTACAGTATACTACTAAAAAATCTTCGACTGAAGTTGAATTTGTTTACCATGAAAAAAAATAACTTTTTAGGCCGTCGGGCCCCCCACCCAAAAAACAGGGGCCCCTATTATCGATGATGATATCCGACAGCGTCCATGTCGCTAAGTGGACCGCACATGGATTCAGGCACATTTTTGGTATTTTATTCAGCAAATAAATTATCAATTTTTGCAACACTTCAATTTTGTAAATTTTTGGCGTGTCAAAAGTTCCGCGTAAAAAATTAACATTAAAAAATAAATTTAAACAATTATGGCACACCGTAAGTAAGTTTTGAAACGAAGCAAATACTAACCATAGTTATTACGACTTCCCGAAATTTTAGTGCGGCAAACTATTGCCGCCACCAAACATGCCATGCGTCTATCATTCCATAAACGATTACATTCTTTGGGAAGCAAAGCTGGTCAGCGATTCCGTTCCAACGGAAAGCCGCCGCCGCCGCGTCCGCTCGGTGCTGTGAATGCCGGTGATAGAGTAAATTAGTCTGGTCCGTTTGTTTGGTTGATTATATGTTAAAATATATGTTGAAAAAAAATGATGTTTGGTTACTTTAATGAATCTTTTTTGTATGAGATAAAAATAAAAAAAATATATTTTAATATTTTACTTGTGCAATCACATTTTAATAGTCTTTATTTTAAATTTGTAGATCTTAATTTATTTTAATATATACTAATACACTTCAAAATAAATTAATTATTTACTAATATACTCTTTTCGTTCTTAAATTATTGTCGTTGATTTTTAATCTCAACTTAAGAACTAATGATATTTAAAAAAATTTTAATAAAAATGATATATTTTGTTATAATTTGATCAATCATTAAAGTTATTTCAATCACAAATTAAAATTATACATATTTGAACTAATTTTTTTAATAAAATGAATAGTTAAAATTAAAATTAAAAATTAATAACGGTATCAATTTAAAAACTGAGAAAATAGTCATTAACTAATCATACTTTGCATGCCGTGAGGCTGGCTCAGAAGAAACGTAATCCATCCGCGTTTCTCCGAAGCCAGGTCCCCTTCCACTGTTTGCACGCTCGGAGGCAGGCTGCCTCGTCCGCTCAGTCAACCAATCGCCTCACGCCGGCACGCAGACCGACAGGCTCAGTCCCGTGGAGTCCAAACACGCTGAAAAAAAAAAGTCTCAGTGCACGTGCTACGTTATAAACAGGTCAATATACATTATAATTATTTAGTACAATTTATTAGCATCTATAGTATAATACTTTATTAAAATAACACCATGGCCAATTCTAAGCTGAAGAGCTCGTCCTCCGTGCCGGGTTGACCAAATCTAAAAACTTACTTTATCTGTCTCATAAAAAAAAATTTACTTTTAAGCTTCAAATTTGACCACTTGTTTTATTTAAAAAATTTATAAAAATATAATTTATTTTATTATTAAAAATACTTTAAACACGACTTATTTGTTTTTATATTTAAAAAAAAATTTGAATAATACAAGTGGTCAAATATGGTTTTTAAAAGTCAAAAAATATTTTTTTTATGGGACGGAGTTAGTATACCTAAGTATCAAATTGATTTAACAGCCTGTGGGGTGGGAGATGACTCCCTGACCAGAGTACCGGCAACAAGTAGAAACAAAGAAAGGAATACAAGAATAATTTGTCACTTAAGTAACATTTCAACAATGAACAACATCAAGTGTAGCAGGGGCGGATCCACCCCCCCTCCCCCCTTATGATCTTAATCCTAAGGATTAGGCTATATAAATTATATGAAAAAACTCAATAAGATATTTAGTATGGAATTAGCACCCCTCAGAAGTTATCCCTGAAATGCAGCACCTTTACGTATCTGATCACCAAAGATAAATATGTCCAACCTACAATTACGTAGCTTATTAGTTCCTTTACAAATAATACACCAAGGAAAAACAACGTAATGCTTCTACCAAATGCAATGCTTACCCTCGGTTACCATCTTGTAACAAGTGTGACGAATTCTACCCACTGTTGCATCATCTTTACCTGATATCTCAAAATAGAAAAGTACTTTTCTTCAGTAAATCAACAGAACAACATTTTCAGGCAAGCCCGGTAGGTAAACTGCTTATTACAGGCAAGCCAGGTAGAACTTGGCACCAACAATCAAGCTAACAAATTTAAGAGAGATTTAACAAAACGAAAAGACAAGGCCAACCGGCTAAGAGTGTTGTCCCAGCAAACGTGATACAATTCCACCATGATATAAGCGGGACATATTGCATTAGAACATTATGACATCAGCTAACATTCAAAAATAAAAACATCTCGCAGGATCAGATTTCTTAACAGCGAAGGGCAAAACACAACGGCTTGTTTCTCAGCACTAAACTAAATTAGAGAAAAATTCAACCACCCAGCCCATAATGTACCAGTTTTTTTTTCCAGAAGCAGGAACTTGCATGGAAATTCAGCACTGCTTCAGGGCCCCAGTGTTTAGAATCTGTGAGGTCACACGCATGAGCAGGTGCCTCCTCAGTATCATACGCTCCAACTGATAATTGTTAATTGGTAAACGATTGTGCGACAAGTAACTTGAGTCTAACAAAGACGGATTATATATATTTAGTACTTGCTTGTGGGACTCACCCAAATAGACTATTAAGAGAGGTGTACAGAAACAAGCAGCAATAGATCACAGCCGCATACAAATCACCAGGCAGTGTATTATCACAGCTATTGTAGGATGGCAGTGTAGCTAACTGATGCGTAAGTATAAAAGAAACGTGAATAGTGAAGAACTGAGCGCTGTCATTACCAGATCCTGAGCCTCTTGCTCGCTTCCTCGAGAAAGCCGCACCTCTCCTGCATGAAGTGCAACTCTGACTTGATGTTCTTCAGCTCCGTAGCAAGAGCCGCGGCTCTGCTCGCCATCGAGACAGCCAGCTGCAAGTTGAACCAGAAAAATCAGCCACCTGAGACAGAATGAGCAATACAAACCCTTCTCCTTATGGTGGCACCCGCTTCCTTACTGATATGATATGGTCCAATTGTCGGTTCAGACAGAGCTGGACAGCAACATTGAGAATGTCATCCTAGAGACTGTGCGCTGGAAGAATTTTGTCCAGTGATTCCAAAAATAGCTCGCTTATGTACTCAATCTAACATTATTGTTGTCTATTATTTTAAATTCTAACTAACCGATGTAAACAGTTTTAGAATGAAATGAGCACTCACAGTTCCAACGTCAGTCATGGCTCAACGTCTATATGCTCCGTATGTGTTGCTGGGGATGTTGGACCTGGACGGCAGGAGCGGTGGACCAAGGGAGAGGCGCCAGCAAAACTGGAACGGCTCGGCCCGTTCCACCGGCCATGCAGTCCACGCGCGACGGCAGTGTCGTTCTCACGGTTTCCGTCGAGGACGCCGCATCAGAGCCTACGCACTCCCGCCAGCCAGCGCGCATCAACCAAAACAAAACCAAACGCGCTCTCGGCTGCTTCACTTGGCAGAGAATAAAGGCCCTTTTTAGGACAATTTTTTTAAATTTCTGTAATTTTTAAAAATTAAATTATTTTTTTAAAAATTTTTATAAAACTTCTGTGAAAATTGCATTTCAAAGTAGGCCTAACAAAGAGAAGAAAAACAACTTGCTACACAGCTCTTACCTGCACGTGAGTTGGTACAGATCCAGTAACATTTGCAGTTTGATCTACATAGTCAAAATCAGCACATTTCAATGCAGAAACCGCCGCAGTTAAAAGTACTCCTCTGTTCCATTTTGTAATACGTTTTGGTTCTGCTACATGAATAATAAGGGCACTTTTAATGATACATTAATAGTAGTTTTTATTCCTTTTAAGACTAGTTTGGCTAGGCTCACATGGCTCGACCTACAGTGTAGAAGTAAGAAAAAGTCTCTAAGTTGTGACTTGCTTGGCTTAGGTAAAAATAGCTTTTATAAACAATGTTTTATTGTATACAGGGTATAAACAGTAGCATAAGCCGGTAGAGAGAAACCGTGCCAAACGGACCTTAATTAGCTTGTCACATCACCATTTTACTTATATGACAAAAGAATTAATGAAGAAAGAGAATAGAGAATGGAAAAAACATTTCAACATCAAAGAATCACCTCTTCACTAAAAAAAAAGCACTAAAAAACTATAAAATATGCATTTGGAGGACTTTACTTAGTTTGTATAACATAATTCTCTCTTATAAAATAAATAAGAGATCATTACATCTTAATCTATATACTACCTCCGTTTCAAAATATAAGCATTTATAGGTTTGCATAAAGTCAAAGTTTTTTAAATTTTACTAATAATATCTAGAAATATACATAACTTTTAATATAAAAATATAATTTTTATAAAAGCTTATTTCACAATGAATAAAAAATATATTTTTAATATGATAAAACATCATTAATTTTTTATTATTAATATTTAAAGCGATAAAAGTTTGACTTTGATTAAATCTATAAATACTTATATTTTAAACGGAAAGAGTAGAAACTATGCATCAACGAAGGAGTAACAATTTGCTAATGAACCGTTGACAACGATTTCTTCTGTCGCTCACCCTCTCTGTCGTTTTTCCATCGGCCGTCCGCTCCCAGGGACGCAACCGTCAATTCATCCCACGAAGCTACGTGCGTCTCTCCCGCACGTCACGGCCGTCAAAGCGACGAACGGACGGGTCGCCCGCTCCGCATAATAAAAGTCCGCTGCTCGCACCGCCTCGACCCCTCTCTCCTCTCTCCTCTCTCCTCCCTTTCCTTTCCTTCCCTTCCTCCGTGCGCGAACCGCGGAGCAACAACAAGACAAGGAGGGGTGTCGGTCTCGTCTCCCGGGGGCTCCCGCAGAATCCTCTCACTCGGTGAGTCGTCCTCCCCCTCCCTCCCTTGGCTCGCCCGGTGAGTCGTCCTCTCACCCGGTGACGGTCCTGCGAGGTTGTTTTTTCGTTTCGTGCTGATCGATCGGTTTGAATCGATGGGGGAGTGCTGATGTGGATGTCGTATGCAGGTTCCCACCGGGACGAAAGGAATTTGACAGGGTTGACGAGCGAGCAGGGAGCGGATCGAAGGGATCGAAGCTTTTCTCCTGCGTTTCCCCACATTTGGGGATAGGGGGGAGGGCGTGCTGGTAAGAAATTTCTCTGACTTTTTGTCACCATTTACCTCCGATTCGAGTGGGCACGTCACTGATTTTCGCTCCGAATGGATGGACAGGTAGGCTCGAGCTCGATCCGTGGGGCTGTAGCCCCGAACCGGGGCGCCGATTGCAGGAGGAACCCGTTTCTCCGTTCGTGGAGGAGGGGCGCCGGTTTCAGGTGACGAGTCGCGCCCATTTCTGCGTTATTTTGCTGCTTGCTGGGGCGGTCCAGTTTGAAGTGGTGTCGTGGCTGATCCCTTCGGATGGTTTGAACCTTGCATCTTCTGTCTCGCGATTGACGGTTCTGCGCTGCTCCTCCCCCATCGAGACAACCTGGGGCGCACTCCCTTCTGTCTCTTCCGATTTCCCCCGTTTCTGAGTTGTTTCGATGCATGGTGACTGAAACGTCTCTAATTTTTCTGTGCAGTTTTGGTGTGGCATTCGATGGGCTTGTTGTAACCACTTGAGTCGCTGTGGGGCTTCCTCTGTTGAGGGTTTCCTCCAGCCTGAGCTGGAAGGAAGGAACCCTTAGCGTGCGATCTCCATGGCGTCCACTTCTTAGGCTCTGACTTTGTGGTAGTGTTAGCGTAAATAGTAGTGGTAGCAGTCGAGAAAGCTCCGGCATCCTTCGCTCCCTGTGAACAGCAACATGTCGTCCGCTGGTGTCATTGCCCTGGGGCCAGCCCCGGAAGACCCTGCCCTCTTTCCCATCTGCTTTGATGGCAGCCGGTCGCAGCACTGCCTGTCTGGGTCGCAGCTACAGGATTCCATACTTATCTTCTTAGCTTTGCCCGGCGCCCCGCCCATGCCCATGAGCGTTCTGGGATCCGATTCCATTGCTCAGTTGAAGCTGCGCATCCAGCGGTTCAAGGGCTTCGTGGTGACGAAGCAGCGGCTCGTGTTGGATGGGCACGAGCTGGCACGCGACAACTGCCCTGTCAAGGATTATGGACTGGCGGAGGGGAATGTTCTTCACCTCGTCATTCGGCTGGCTGACCTACGTTTGATCAACATTGAGACTGCAGCAGGAAAGAACTTCCAATTCCAGGTGGACCAAAGCCGTAACATCAAGTATCTCAGGAACAAACTTGCAGCAGAGGGCGATGAGGATATTGGTAACCTGGAGGATCAGAAGCTTGAATATGATGGTCAGGTGCTTGAGGACCACCAACTGATTTCTGATATTAGCAAGAGGAAAGATGCAGTGATTCATTTGTTCATCCGTAAGCCAGCAAAAGTTCGGACACAGCAGCTTGATAGAGATACTCTGGTTACAG
>BCLG01001764.1:0-27204 GCA_001602295.1 Zoysia matrella
GGAGAGCCGGCACGACCCGACCAGGATGCGCGTCGGTGATCCAGAGCTTAGAGGTGACGAAGACCTCGGCCCGAGACGCGATCGTCCCCGCTCGGACAGCTTCCGCCAAGGCTTCCCCGAGAGGGACCTCGCTGTTGTATGCCGCGGCTGTGTCGAAGTGGCGGTACCCTGCGTCCAGGGCTCGGAGGACCGCCTCTTTTCACGCCGGCGTACCCCTCGGCCTGGCCTAACGTCGCTGTTGCCGTTCCGAATCCTATGCGTGGCATTGGCTTACCGGAATTCAGTGCCACTGCCGGCAAGCCCATGGCCATGGTCCCTTGCTCCTGTTCACTGACGGCTGCTACGGCTCTCGTGCCGGGTGTTTATGAGATGCTCTCTCTCTCTCTCTGTCTGTCTGTCTGTCTCTGTCTCTCTTTCAATGTTAAGTGTTTATATCGATGGCGTTGAAAGTCTGGAACAGGAGCACCATATGTTCATGATTTTGTTGGATTCGATTCTATCGATCCCCATGCCTGTCGCTTGTAACTTGTCAATGTCAGTTCCAAATTCTCTCTTGCTACTGTCTATTGTCGACGCTATCTCCACCGAGGTTAATTAGTTTGCGTGCAATGGAAGAGGATGTTTCGGAATAGCTCTGGCTTCCATGAGCACGACGGGAGGATGCTTTATAAAAGAAATTGTTCGTATGTAAATTTCAGTTGTTCTGAAATTTTGATTGGGCGATCTAAACTCTTAGTTACCTGGTGATTAGTAATTCTTTTTTTTTCATATTTGCACTTGTATATTGTTGCTCAGGTGATTTCATAATCTATCTTTAAGTTTTGTATCATGCATCAGTCAACTTCCCATCCCCCAGGTATTTTTCTTTTTTTACATAATGGAATGAGTTCCCGTATCGACATCGTTTAGACGATGTACAGGCAAAGACCCAGAAGTGCCTGTAAAAAACGGACTGGTGGAGTATTTGATATCAGTAGGTGTTACACCCAAAATTTGCATCTTAGAAAGACCGAAAGTTCTGGTTTTCTAAACAGGATGCTCTAGTTTGTTAAACCGAATACATCTAATAATGATTGTTTCGCAAAAATTATTTTCCAACGTATTTTTCAGGACATGAAAGATATTTTTAAAGAGTTTGACTAAATTCCACTAAAAAATGAAAGAAGTGCTTAAAAAGACATGAAATGAAGTCAAATCCATGATTTGAAGATTCCATGACGTAGCCCTCACCGAGACGATCGAAACAGATATATGGATCGCCTAATTTAGAGACCAGACGAGAAAATTACGGGCTTAACAAAATACATCTGAGCCGCGTCCGGTACAGTACCGGAGTGTCCGGTAAACCTTCTCTGGACGCGAGATTTTGCCCACCGGAATCTCTGTTTTTGGTAGTTTTTATATCAAATCAGAGCTAATTTGTTTCCTAATCAAGTAGTTCTGTGGCTCCACGGGGTAAGACCACCCCACTTTTATATATAAAGAGGCCTAAGGCCGATTGAGAAGGTAACCCAATCGATTCTACCAAGTACTCTTTATTTTTTACCTCTTCAAACCCTAATCTTATTCCAACCCTCTATGCTGTTCATTCACCGGTCTCCACAGCCATAGATGATGTCCTAAGGCCTGCTGGCCGACCTAAGGCACGTCCGACGATGATCACGCCCAGACGGGGTCTCTCTCGGGCGAGAGATTCGACGGCCTTTGCTAGTTTGCTCTTAAACTAGTCGTTCTTCGCCATGAAAGCGCGTCGTCTACCAATTTACAGGTTTGCCCGTAAACCTAGCCGCCTTTCACAGTGAAATTGTGATACCTACATCTTTACGAACCGATCGAAGGCGACCTCCTCGATCTAGTCCATTGCGACCCGCATGATCTAGTGCTCTCTGTGCGTTGACCTGATTTGAGCATTAACACACTTTTTGGTGACTTCGCTCGAGACGATTATTTGGTTTTCATCGTAGTAACCGAATTTTTTTAACCTAACCTTTTCTCTAATTGGTCCATCTTTGTGATTCGTCGTAACCACCGCGCCTGGCCTCTTTTGATCGATTGCATCTATTTATGGTTGTTCTTATTCTTGTTGCAGATTCTACTTGTAAAGGCCAAGAATAAAGAAGAAGAAAGAGTCAATGTCACCTTATTCTTGCGGTTTGATCAAGACAAGAATGCAGTACATGACGGGCTGTTCATACCACTACGATGATCGTAAGGTAGAATATGCAAATCCAATAGAAACCCTTAATGGTCATTTTGCAAGCACCACGAATTCTTATGTTGATGTTGCTAGATATCATAGTGAGCATATTGCATCGACTAGTCATTATATTGATAGTGGTCTTAACTATTTGAATCATTATTCTGAATATATACATAGACCTATTATTCATGATATATTTGCTCCAAGTTTAGATTCTACTAGCAATATTGAATATACATATCCTCATGCATCGGCAATGGGGCAAGCTCATATGCCGACGGATAGTTATCAAGGTCGGGCCAACATCATGGGTTCGGCTAAGTTTTATGAAACACTACATACCAATAATTTTATGAATGCCCAATACGGTGTTTCTTCTTTCAATGCATCGGCACCAATTGCACCATCTATGATAGCTTCATATGATGTGCTGATACATGACACATATGGCTTTGCTAGTTCATATCTTTCATCTAATTGTTCTCAAGTGCCATATGATGCCTGCATATTAATAGAGTGGAGGTTACACCTACAAATTCAACACTTTTCTCAAATCTTAATGGTCATAATTTGGCTCCTCATGCTACTGAAAATTATAGTTGAATTAATGAAAATTTAGCAAGCATCCACATACCTCTACATGCCACGCTTGCATATAATTCACCCCCTAATTCGGCTTTAAGTGCAAATAATAATCATGGCCGAATGGGTAAAAATTCAACAATGGCTCCTATGTTCCCTCAAGATGCATTTTCGAGTATAAAGAAGAAATTAGATGTGGATTTTGCAAAGTTTCTCGTAAAAATTAGGAGTCGTTCCAATAAAAAGCCGATTGTTACTGAATTATCGGTTACAAGCGAGATCGAGGAAACAAACACAGCTACACATAAGGATATCAAATGTAAAACGGTAGCTATATTTAATTTTCCTAAAGAGGTCATATGTTTGTCAAGTGATTATTCTATTATTCATCGACCTCAACCCGTAACCGAACAAGGTTCGGTTAGCAAAGAGCATCAACGAGAGCATGGAGACAGAGACGAAAGGAAGATGAAGGCGTTGCTATACCACATTTCAATTCATATCAAGGTTCCACCTCTCTCCAACGCATTTAATAAAGTATGCTTTACAAGTACTTTACTTAATTCTCAATCAAATCATAAATTTTTAGTTAATACATGCATTAGTACTGCCATAGAAAATAATGCTAAGAGATCGATTGAGGAGGGTAATTTACTTGTTAGCAACAAAAGTTTTCACATAGTGTCGGTCCATGCATTGTAAAAATTAGAAAGGCCGATAACAGTAATATTTTAGCATTCAAAGTCTCAACTTCATCATTGCCCAAGTTGTTATCTAAATGGTTTACTTGTGGCCATTCGGGTTTTAAAAGAACAAAATCAAGATTAACCAATGTTGCAAAAACTGATGCTAGTGTGGTAGTTTCTCCGTCCCAAAATAAGTGTCGTTTTTGACTTTTTGAAATCGATGTTTGACCATTCGTCTTATTCAAAAAAAGTTTGAAAATACAAATATGAACATGTCAAGCTTAAAGTACTTCTAATAATGAATCAGTTCACAATAAAATAAATATTTTTTAAAAAACTTTTTTGAATAAGACGAATGGTCAAAGTCTAAAATGACACTTATTTTGGGATGGAGGGAGTAATAAATTCTAAAGCATCCAAAAATGAAAACACAAGTAAATGCGTAGCCGAATGGGTAAATGAGAAATCTGAGCCATTCGATTGCTCAACATTAAAGCCGTCTTCTCAAAAGAATCGGCTAAAAAAAACAATGTACACTTTTGATTTAACTTTATGTGATGATCTATTTGATAGCTTGCTAGAGAATAATTTTATTAGGATCATAGATCACAAAGTCATTTCATCATTGCAAGATATAGGGAAACAAGCATATTGCAAGTGGCATAGTTCTTTTGATCATAGTACTAGGAATTGCAATATGTTCTGTCACAAAGTCCAATCGGCCATTGATGGAGGTTGATTGAGTTTTGGAGAAACATTAAAGGATGACCAGTTGGCTTCAATTGGTCTTGATAGTAAAAGATTATCAAATCGGTCACGGGCCAATTCATCTAAAAACAACGAGTTGATTCTTGGGAAAAATAGTTTAAAGCCCTCCGACGAAAAGAATGTACTTGCCGATAAGATTCATGATGATATTGTTAAAAGCAACAATTTTAAAGAGGTTTTTGAAGATCCATCGTACATTGGGGGGCTTTAAGCTTGCTCATTACCGATTAACTTCAAATCGGCCAAACAAACCAAGCTGAAAACATCGGAACGTCCGGTTTACCAAATCGGAACTTCCAATTTTCATAGAGTCAATGAAATGAGCAAAAAATCCAAGAATCAATTTAAAAAAGGTTGAAGGAGGTAAATTCCACGACAAACATGAGGGTAGAAAGCTAAAGCTTACATTTGAAGAGCTTTTGGCTAAATATGTACGAGAAAGAGATGCGAGGAGTGCTTCTAAGCCAAACTACCCCAAGCCATCAAGAGTGCCTTCAAAATACAAACATGAGGGTTGGAATTGGCAAAGGAAGAAAGTTTTTTCAGAGGCTCCATATCTTCCTTTCACGCCGATTATGCTAATGCCGTACGAATCACCTACTGTAGGTTTTCATCCTTATTCATCATGGGAGTGACGTGATTTATGGATGCAACCTCAATTCTGTCCTAGGCAAAATATAAATACAAGAAGGCAACCACACACGAGAGACCGTTTTGATAAGAAGAATCGGTCAATAGATCAAGAGAAAAGAAAGGTGGTCCGACAAGTCTATCGTGTCGAAAAAAGATGGCCGTAAGGATAAAAGTTCAGATCTGAATTTAAGTGAAGAAAAGCCAATTTATGCTTTGAAAACTTCGGCAATTAATGACAAAAAGATGAAGCAACCAAGTGTTGATATTCTTGATGCCAAATCTGAACTAAAGAAGTTGGAGGTGTCCAAGAGCAAATTAGAATTGCCAATTCCCAAGACAAAAACAAAACCGAGAGGTCCACTCGGTTTCTCAAATTGGCAAATAAAGGAATTGCAAAAACTTAGTGCGAAAGAGTTGAAAGAGAAAGGCACGGTATGGATTCACAAAGAGAATTTGCAAGAACGTGACAATCATGGTGATCAAGTGATGGGTGTAAAGAAGATAGTGGGGAAAAGAAGTGCTAAGAAACAATTAAGGTATGTGCCCGATCATCAAGATTATTGGTCATTTGTTCATCTTGATTTATTCTCCATGTCACCAATGCGTATGAGTTGAAGCCATCTCCATATGTTTACTCTCATCCTTCTTGGTCTTATTTTAATCCTTGGGAGTACAAATATTGCTCATGCTATGAAGGGTTATGTTCAAATTATCATACAATTGTTGAAATTAATTTTAATTATGAAGACCGAAATAACTACATATATGACATTTGTATTACTTCTTGGAGTCTATTTCGGTCGTATAAATTATATGAAGGATGGATCATAGTGCTTACACTGATGTATGCCTAGATGCTATTCTGATATCATGAATTTGGCGTTGCTAAGCATTTAGGCACATAGTAATTGTAGCTATGTATTTGGCATGATGAGTATCCGGTTGCAATGCCGATGAAACTTAATTTTCAGTTGTCAAATGACCGATACTCGAAATTGCCAATGCTGAAATCTTGAAGAACCGGAAGTCCCAATTTGGCAATCAGGGAGTTTCAGTTTTGACTTAAGGAGTGATAATTCAGCTATTTTTGTTTCAAACTTGGATGGAGCTGAATCAAAGTTCTGAAAAGTCTTTTTAGTCATTGCCTATGTAATTTTAGATTAATATTTCAAAGGAAATTCAAAGTTCGGCATATATGCATTTTATGAGCTTTTAAGTTTTATTGCCGAACACTGAAGAATTTAATGAGCGTGCTTAAATGCAAAACGACATAGTTTTGACATGGGTAGAAAAGCATCAGACTTCAATAGCTGATGAGTTGTAACCAACCATCGTTGAGCTACTAATAACTTCGACACTCGGGGGGCAAAGCCGCTAAGTGAAATGTGAGGAAGAAGATGCTACAATAAAAATATTTGTCATGCTTGTCAAATATGTGATGAAATGATTAGTTCCATTCAGCCAAGAATATGAATGTTATCTTGTGAGAAAACAAGGCCAATAGATGATTTGGTTATCACTTTGGGCAGAATCTGCAGTCACCGGAGTGTCCGGTATAATGCCGGAGTGTCCGGCAAGCCCTCTCGGGTTTGGAGCATTTTGCCCACCGGACTATCCGGCGAGGTGACCGAACTGTCTGACAAGCCCTCTCGGGTTCAGTGCTTTGTACACCGAACTGTCCGGTGAAGGACCAGAATGTCCGATGACCGAAGTATCCGGTACGATGTCGGAGTATCTGACAAGCCCTCTTGGGTTCAGGTGCATTGCACACCGGACTGTTCGGTGCAGGACCGGAATATCTGGTGACCGAAGTATCCGGTATAATGCCAGAGTATTCAGCAAACCCTCTCGGGTTCAAGTGCTTTGCACACTAGACTGTCCGATGCATGACCAGAAAGTCCGACCACCAGAGTGTCTGGTGATTTGCCGGAGTATCCGGCAAGCCCTTTCGAGTTCGGATGTTTTGCGCACCGGAACTAACGCATTGCTACAATTGACAGAATATTATTTCAGCTACTTGATTATTTTTTATATCAGTATTAGATAATCGGTATCTTGTTTATCATCATACTTGAGCAATTTTGGGTAACAAGAATATTTTTTGGCACACTAGCTTTGCCAAAAAACAGGGGGCATGTGTTGACACCCAAAATTTGCATCTTGAGAAGACCAAAAGTTCTGGTTTCCCGAACCGGATGCTCCAGTTTGGTACACCGAATACATCTGATAATGATTGTTTCGCAAGAATTATTTTCCAACATGGTTTTTAGATATGGAAGATATTTTCGAAGAGTTTAGCTAAATTCCACTAAAAAGGAAAGAAGTCCTTAAAAAGCCATGAAGATGAAGACAAATCCATGATTTGAAGATTCCATGACGTATCCCTCGCCGAGATGATCGATTCGGATATATGGATCGCCTAATTTGAAGACCGGACGAGGAAATTACGGACTTAACAAAAAACGTCCGAGCCGCCACCGGAGTGTCCGGCAAAACGCCGGAGTATCCGGTACAGGAGTGTCTGGTACAGTGCCGGAGTGTCCGGTAAGCCTTCTCTGGACGCGAGATTTTTCCCATCGGAGTGTTCGGTTTCCGAAGTCTATTTTTGGTAGTTTTTACAACAAATCAAAGCTAATTTGTTTCCTAATCAAAGAGATCCGTGGCTGCACGGGGTAAGACCACCCCACCTCTATATAAAGAGGCCTAAAGCCGATTGAGGAGATAACCCAATCGATTCTACCAAGAACCCTTTACTTTTTACCTCTCCAAATCCTAATCCTCTTCCAACCCCCTATGTTGTTCCTCCACCGGTCTCACGGCCATAGATGACGTCCTAGGACCTGCCGGCCGACCTAGGGCACGTCTGGTGACGCTCATGCCCAGACGAGGTCTCTTTCGAGCGGGAGATTCGATGGCCTTTGCTAGTTTGCTCGTAAACTAGTCGTTCTTGGTCATGAAAGCGCATCGTCTACCCCTTTGCAGGTTTGACCGTAAACTTAGCCGCCTTTCACAGTGACATCGTGATACCTACATCTTCACGAACCGATCGGAGACGACCTCCCTGATCTGGTCCGTTGCGACCCTCACGACCTAGTGCTCTCCATGTGTTGACCCGATCCGAGCGTTAACAATAGGTAACATCAATCCATTCTACCTCCTCTGGGTTTAAAGTATTGATAATGTTGAGTTCTAATACTATTAATTTTGACTATTCGACATTCAAAAAATTGTTTAAATATGTAAAATTATTAATAATATTTTAAGTATCATAATGACAAAGAACATTATAACAAAATATGTTATATTTATCATACTTATCTTTTTTAATAAAATAATGATCAAATTTGATATTAAAAGTTAACAATGTCAATTTTTAAAAACCAGAGGGGGTATATTATTGTAGAATTCGATTATTGGTTTAGCTATCATTGCGAAGGCATTTTTTTGGATGTTAGGATACCATAAAATTCATAATCGAAGTGTTTTAACACCATATGTGCAACATTTCAAAACTATAATTGCATTATAAATTTTATACTGCGACATAGCATATCTATAGTTTAATTCCGAAAAAGAATCTGGCTCGAAGAGCGACCGGGCATTCTCTCTCAAATCAATGACTCAATCATACTGGACACACCTAGAGGTGGTGAAAGGCTCCGCTGCGGACTATTTCACAATAGTAAACTGATCTTATATTATGTTAGTTTTAAAAGTAAATAAAATTCGATCTGATTCTAATCTGATCTCATTCTCTCTGTAGCTAGACCTTTTTTTTTCCTCCTAACAGGCTTGGGCACACCTCTGCCGTCTGATCTCACCGGTCACCATCCACGATTGAGGATTTGAGGACCTTGAGGTTGATTTGCTCAGTCGCAGATCGCCATGTGGTTATGTCCCCGCATGGATTTGTGGATGACAACGACAATAGGCCACACCTCACGAGCTCCTTGCATCATGCACGCTCCTGCTCCATTTCATGACTGAGTGCACGACGGTTGGTTTGTGTGGTTTGTCACTCTTCAAGAAATTGGCGTTCCAGTAACATCATTTCTAGAAACGAGAGGTGGCCCAGTAACATCATTTCTAGAAACGAGAGGCGGCGCACGGATGCTGGGTACAGAGGCAGGGGTGGATCTAGAATTTTAATTGTGAGGGACAAAATAAAGTAGTATGATATATCAAACTTAACCAAAAAAAATTCACCCAATTCGATTAATGCGAGCGATAAGATAGACGAGCAATGGAGCAAAAGGGATATTTAGATTATTGCTCTCCTGATTAACATGTGATTAGGAAAATTAATACTGGAATCAATGCATTTCTCTAAGATGAAAACCCTAAGGAAAGCCTGAAACCTTTAGGGAAAATCTTTCACTACGAAATGCTTGGGGAAAGAATCCTAGGTAAAATATTGACGAGAAAGGGTAGGTGCCCTAAGGTTTTTAAGAAATCCGTAGGAAAATAGGAGCTTTCCCTAGGAATCTGACTTCTTAGCAAAAACTTTCTGGCCAAATTAAAAATAAATATTGGGGGCCCGCTGCCCGCCTGCAGTGCTACAGCCCATTGCCGCTGCCCATCATCGCCCGTCGCCGCGACGCTTTGCAGCTGCCACCCAGCTCTCCCGCCGCTCTGTACGCCACCGGTGCTCGCCTGCCATTCCCACTGTGTTCCCATCTGCCACCGCCGACACGCTGCACAGCGCCAGCTCGCTCGCAGCGCTGCGTCCCCACCACCCTGCATGCTGCCACCACTCGCCCAATGTCGCCACTGTGTTCCCGCCCGCCGTCGCCGACGTGCTGCACGGCACCATGCTCGCCCACTGCTCTTGCCTGCCCACTGAGCCGCGTCCCTGTCCACCGCGACGCTCGCCGCCGTTGCAGGCACCGTTCGCCCGTCGCTGACGCGCTCTCTGCCGCCGAGCTTGCCCACCCACCGAGCCATGTCTCTATCCACCACGCCGCCGTCACAGGGACCGCTCGCCTGCCCGCTGAGCCACGTCTCTGTCTGCCACACCGCTCGCCGCCATTGTAGGGGCCGCTCGCCTGTTGCAGCTTGCCCAACCAGCCCCCAGCCACCTGCCCAAGTCCTAAGAGAAATAAAGGGATGGGAAGTAGGGATGGCAATTCGGGTGCGGGTTTCGGGTACCCGTTAGATTTTGCACCCGACGGATGTGGGTGCGGGTCGATTTATCCACCCGTGGGTGACACCCGCATCTGACCCGAAATAAAACGGGTGCGGGTAGGGTTTTTCCCCACCCGCGGGTGACCCATCGGGCACCCGAATACTTTATCGGGTCCGAAACTACACCCGTACTTCCTCTATTATGTGGGTTTTTGCTTCACCCGACCTGAACCTGACCTGAATGACCCGAAGTCATCTTTGTTAGGTGGATTTTTGCTTCATCCGACCCGAACCCGATCCGTTATCATGCTTATAACAATGAGAAACTCGACACCCACCCGAAACTTGTGTAACTATGATAGATAATGCAAACCCGACCGGAACCCAAAACGGTGCAGGTTTTATTTTTCACCCGCGGGGGCGGATTCGGGTCTGAAATTGCACCTGCAAATTTTTTTTAATCGGGCGGGTTTTTACGAAATCCGACCCGAATCCGACCCATTGCCATTCCTAAAGGGAAGGAAGCCAGAGAGATTTACGAGGAGGGAGAGGAGTTAGAGAGAAGACAATTTAAGGATATTTGACAAAGGGCCGTGCTCACTGATTTCCCTAGGAAGAGATGTGTTTCCTAGGGAAAGGTTTAGATTTCCCTAGGAACAAAACAGTGTTCTAGATGAGAGAGAGGAGGGAGGGAGGAGAGAATTTTAGGATATTTGTAAAAGGGCCGTGCTCACTGATTTCCCTAGGAAGAGATGTGTTTCCTAGGGAAAGGTATAGTTTTCCCTATGAATGAAACAGTGTTCTAAGGATAGAAATTTTTTACCTACACCTTTCAAATTCACCCTAAGAAATTAAAATTCATCAATTACAGTAGTTAATATGGACCTTTTCTTGTACTTTTGGACTACTATTACTAATATTTGCTAAGTTACGTAGATATATATTAATATAAAGAGTACCTATAATTGATTTTTTGCAAAAAAAAAAGAGGGGAGGGGTATAGTTGGGCAATTGGGCCGTGCCAAATGGGCTGAATTGAGGCCCGGTCATTTTGGCACGGCCCAAGCACGACACGGCCCAGTCCGGTTCGTGCCCGGGCCGGCACGAGCCCACCCAACGGGCCGTGCCTGGGCCGGAGGTCCAGCACGGCAGGCAGCACGGCACGGCCCGTTTGGTATTTTATATTAAATAGATTTAAGTTTTATTCTCAAACAGATAGTTGCCTAGCGTGGTGGTAAGTCCAGCCGCTCCCAACGCATGCGTCTCAGGTTCGAACCCTGGAACTCCAATTTTTGCAGCATTTTCAGAGATTTACCAGGTCTGGGCCGAATTCTTCATGGGCTGCCTGGGCCGGCACGGCCCACTTAGGAACGGTTTCCACAATCAGGTCGTGCTGTGGGCCGGCAGTGCAGCCCGCGGCCTGTTTAGGCACGGCCCGCACAGCCTATCGTGCCTGTAGGCGGGCCAGGCCGCCCGATTGCCCAGGACTAGGGAGGGGGGACAGCTGTCCCCTCATGTCACCCTCTACCTCCGCCCCTGTTGAGAGGCGCTGGTAGTGTGGGGCAGAGAGACACATGAGGCGGGTGAGGGGAGGGGAGAGGGGACAGAGGACCTGGTCGGGAAATGAAATCGCTATAAAACACAAGGAGAGAATCGGGGATGATAGATGAGTATCCAACGGCTGAAAGGAAGCTGTTGTAGAAAGTAGTTTCTATATTACCTTTTTACAAAATCATAGATAAGGATAGATCGCATTAAATATTACAGTTTCAAATATCGAAGCGCTATAAAAATAATCCCTCTAAGTGTTATTATTTACTTTTAAAAATCAACATTATATCATTCATCTTACTAAAATATTTTATAAAAATATGAAACAAACAAGACAAAATGGGATCTGCAAGAGCAAAATGTAGCATGTGTTCCAATAGAAAAATGAAGTGCGGGCGTCCTGGCGACCCCGTAGCAGAAGAAACAAGACCCGCATGGAGCTGCAATGCGAAACCTATGGGTTAAAGCATCCCAATAGGAAAGATGGTAACAGGAAAACGCGCATGCACCCCATTCGCCCTAGAACATGCAGCCAAGATTTGATGCAGCAGGAAAGTGCCAGGCCGCTCAAACTAGAAGCACTACGAGCTCACCCGAAAGGAAGCGATGGCGAGAGGACAAGAATGCGAGCAGAGAAAGGTGAAAAGGAACAGGAGAAAGCGACCGAAGAGAAAGTGGGCGAAAGAAAAAGGAAGGCGTGACCGGACCAGCTCCCACCGACGTCTCCAGCTCAGATTCATGGATTCCCGGCAAGAGGTGCGCCGACTCACTCACTCATCGCCACAATGGGAAGCCCGTCACGAGGTGCGCCACCTCGGTCGCCCGCCATGATCGGAAGCCTGCTTCGGCGTCAATTAGACTGAGAGAGAGAGAGAGAGGGAGAGAGCAGCTGAGTTCATTGGAGGAAAAAAAGTGGTTCGAGCAGGTGGCCAACCACCTTCAATGTGACATGAGTGCCATCGGTAGGAGCACAGAACCAATGGAGCGGCAGACGCGACAAGATGCAAATCCGACGATTGAGAAACAAAATAAGGACGTTGCCAGCGTTTCTCTCACCGGCACAGTAAGATTTATATAGACGGAGGGGGTACGGTGCGCTTCTTCCTTGCCAATATGGTTCGGGCCACCACAAAGGTGTAATACCCTACGTCCAGGGGACGGAGATGATGAATTTGTGTATAATCGAGGGGTTTACAATGGCGGAAGGGCTCTCGCACGAGCAAGAACCCTAGCACGCGTATATGGGTGTGTGTATCGTAACTTGGTGAACTCGGTGAACTTGTTCCCCGGGGTCCCCGACGGGCCTTTATATACGGGCCGGACCGGGGTTACAAAGCGGGGTGAAATGGGCGGCACCCTGACGGGTGGGGCCGCAACTTGGCTTGACGCCCACGGAATTGGGCAGCCTTTGATGAGTGCGGCCGTTCGCATATTCGATAATGATCCTCCAGTGATCCCCTGGCGCCTGACGGTCCTCTGGCGCCAGCTGTCCTCATCATCGTCCTTCGTTCGCCTTTTGTCCAGCGCCGAGGGACAAAGGTACCTTTATCGTTTGCTTTACCTCCCTGCCGCCTCTGTACAGTTTCAGGAATCTTTGTACTGGCAGGGGCGTGTCGCGGGACGGTCGCCCGACCCGGGGTCAGACAGGTGAGTCGGTTACTTGGCCGTCGGGTGGTCAAGCCATGTCGTTATGCAGCCCTCGACTCCCTGGGGTCGGGGTTGCTTCTGCCTTCGGGCGTGCCCGACCTTCGGAGCTGGGCTTGGTGGAATCTTGCGGGAATCCTCTCCCGGCCCACGAAGAACTTGGGCCGGTCGTTGTAGGAGGGTCGTATACCATGGTTGGACCATTGAGTAACCCCGGGCCGTAAGTACCCGAGGTATGTGATCCCGACAGTAGCCCCTGAGTCCTGTACCATTTGCAGCCATATTGAGGCGTGCGGGGCTGATTCGTTGTGGTCGTCGTAGTCGATCTTCGATGGTCGGTCCTACAGGTGCGTGCGAGCGCGCTCGTAAGGCATAGCCCCCAAGCCCCCGGGCGAACCGGAGGGTAGGCCGAGGGTCTGAATTGTTGTTGTAGTTGTTTCGCTATCGGTCTTCTATGTTGTTCTGGTGGGTCCGCACGAGCGTGCCCCTGGGGCGTAGCCCGCGAGCGATCCGTAGGGTCGGCCGGGGGATCTAACGCGTTATTCGCTGTACTCGATCCTACAGGGGGCGTGTGAGCGCGCCCGTTGGGTAGTCCCGACCCCTAGTGATCCGTACGGTCGGTCAGAGAATCTGATCGAAAGTTTCGATGTGAGTACCCTTCGCTCCTGAACGATCCGGATCAGGCAGGCCGGACTTGTGTTCCTCGACCGTCGAGGGTTGGGACCGGCTTCGCTCATAGTCGGGTTTATGTTGAGTGCCTAGAACGAACCGGTCGGGCCTGTCGTATGATCATGACCAGCACTTGCGCCTGGGACGGGCCAAGCTGATTGGCCACACTCCGTGATCAGCGCCTGAGGGCAGGGTCGGGCCGGACTGTTAAGTGGCCGACCCATCGACTGCCCCGATGTTCGGGTTCGAGTACCGTCGCGTCCGTGTGGAGCGCGAGTATTGGTTCTCGAAAGTTGAACCATCGCTAATCGTCGCGTCTTGTCCGCCTGGAGCCAAACAGGCAATAACTACACTTGGCAGGCGCCCGTAGGCGGGCAGATGTCATGTTGACCGACGGAGTCAACGAGAGTTTGCACCGGGCCCACCCGTCGGCGGGTGGGGTGTGGAGCCGTGGGTGCCCTACGGTTCGGGTGCCCATCATAACGTGGGAGTAACCGTCACTTGGTGGAGTCGTGTCCCAAGAATCGTGGGGACGGAACCGTCCGCCTCCTCGGGTATAAAGGCGGCAGGAGGGGATTTCGAAACCCACTCTGGCAGTGCCTTTGTCTTTGTCTTCTTCACGCTCTGCCGTTGCGTTCTTGCTCTCTTTGCGCCTTCGCCTTTGTTTCGCCTTCTCCTTCCTCGCTATCCCCGTTGCAATCACGGCCGTGGGGTGGAAGACATCCACTGTGTCTGAGGACGTTTCGCAGGAACGTGCTGAGGAAGGGCTCATCCAGAAGCGAGATGCTGTCGGCTGGAGGGTGACGTGGCAGCAACCGATCCCATCTCCAACGGCGAATCAGATCGTCACCTTTGCCACCTTCCACGAGCCGGGCTCCTGTGCTGCGAGTTCTTCTGCGAGCTCCTTGCCTTCTACCGGGTCGGGCTTCACCATCTCAACGTGAACGTGGTGCTCCACGTCGCAATCTTTGTCATGCTCTGCGAGGCCTTCCTCGGGATCCCTCCACTCGCCGGCTTGTGGAGGTACTTCTACAATGTGACGAGGCTGGGCGGTACTCGCAACAGCCTGCACTTCGGGTGCGGCAGCATCTGCCTCTGGAGTACATGGTCGGGCGAGTACATCAATGTACCGCTGAAGAAGTCGCTGAAGGGCTGGGACGAAGAATGGTTCTACGCCGCCAACCTCGTCCCCCAGTTCTCAGCATTCTGTGACGAGACTGCCTCGACGATTGATGCGTGGACCTTCCTGCCGTCGAACGAGGAGGTACAAGCATTGGCGCCGTACCTCGAGCGGATCAAGCAGCTTCGGGAAGCTGGGCTGTCGGCCGTCAAGGTGGCTGTCGTCTTCGTACGACGTTGTGTGCTCTCGCTCCTGTAAGGATCAAGGACACCGAGAAGGGGGGCTGAATCAGTTGACTTATAGGACTAATTTCGCTATGAACTAAAACTATAAGACTCGATCGCGACAGAAGCAAACATAAGCAATTCTAGTAGGCCAAGACCCCTAACAATTCTAGTAAAAAGATAAGAACAACAAGCAAGCACTAGCACGATAGCCACCAAGAGGAATCAAAGAATAACCTATCACTCTACTTAAACGGTAAGTAAATGTGGTAAGTAAAGAGAGAGAGGTAGAGAGTTCTCAGTGATTTTTCCTGAGATCTCAGAAGGTAGGTGTCTTTCCCTAATCCTCGTTAAACCACTCCCGTCGGAGTCTTGGTTCCTCCCGTCGTTCCCGGAACATTGCACACAATACCCAGGCGCTAGAGCAAGCCTCCAAGGCTTGGGCGCTCCCTCTTGGTGTCCCTTTCGAGCGGGGGACCCAGAACCGCGTACAAACTTGGCAACGACTTCCACAATCTCCTCGAAAGCTCGATCACCGACTCCTAGCCGGTTTACTTCCACAATCTTTACCTATTACTCTTGGTGTGGGCAGCCTAGACCGGGTAGGATTCGGTGATTGAGCTTCCGAGGAGATTGTGAAAGCCATCTCCAAGTTTGTACGCGGTTCTGGGTCCCCCGCTCAAAAGGGACACCAAGAGGGACGCCTGAGCCTTGGAGGCTTGCTCTAACGCTTGGGTATTGTGTGCGACAGCCGGGCTGCCGGTGTCTCAACTCCGAGAGTAAAGCATACCCTTGTGAGCATCGTCCCGAGAACGACGGGTGGGACTGAGCACTCTTTATCTCACTCCTTTTACTTACCGCATTTACTTACCGTTCGAGTAGTATGATAGGTTGTTCTTTGATTCCTCTATGTGGCTATCATACTAGTGCTTGCTTGTTGTTATTTCCGTATCACCAGCATTGTTAGGGGTCTTGGCCTACTAGACTTGTTTAGGTTTGCTTCCATTGTGATCAAGTCTTATAGTTTTAGTTCGTAGTGAAATTAGTGCTATAAGTCCACCGATTCAGTCCCCTTCTCGATGTCCTTGATCCTTGTAGTGCCCTTGACACGGGTCGAGAGAAAGGGCTCTCGGGAAACGAGGCCGAAGCCTTAAAACAAAAATGAGAGGCACGAAGCCTGAGAGCGAAAATGAGAGGCATGGAGCCTAAGAGCAAAAACGAGGGGATCGGACCGCTACGCTGCTCTTAGTTAAATCGCGCCGACCCGGGGAACTTTTGGGGTTCATGCCAGCGCGGGTCTGGATTTAATTTCGAAATTTGCGGGGACCGGGCCGGAGCCTTAAAGTGAAAATAAGGCACAGAGCCTGACAGCGAAAACGATGGGATCGGACCGCTACGCTACTTTTGGTTAAATCGCGCCAACCCGAGGTAACTTTCGACGTTCACGCCAGCGCGGGTCAGGATTTAACCTCAAGATTTGTGCGGATCGACCGCCAGGCGGGAGGCCTCAGGGCCTACACCACGGGACCCAGCGAGTTTTCAGCGAACATGTCACAGGGGACACTCAAATAGCCCCCGGGCGGCGAGGGGTCGACCTTTTGGCCGAGCGCCGCCATCCAGAGCAAAAAGAGACAAGATATGTTCAAAAAATTTATCTGATTTTATTATGCATAGAAACAAGACAAGTTTTCAATGTTCCAGGCGCTTTCGAACTCTTGGCCGTTCTCGGTCGCCAACTTGTAGGCGCTTAGCCCTAGAACTTGCTTGATTACATAGGGCCCTTCCTAGGGTGGTGACAACTTGTGCTTTCTGGCCCTAGTCTGGACTCTTTTTAGGACTAAGTCGCTGACATTGAAAGCTTGACTCTTGATCCGCCGAGGTGTAGTCGACGAAGTCCTTGTTGGTACTTAGCCGAACGCAGGATGATGACATCGCGCACTTCGTCAAGCTGGTCCAAGACGTCATGACGTGCCGCCTCCAATGCTTCTTCGTCGTAAGCCTGGACTCGTGGGGAGTCGTAGTCGATGTCAGTTGGCAAAATGGCTTCGGCGCAAAATGACATGAAGAACGGGGTGAAACCCGTCGTTCAGTTAGGGATCGTCTGTAAGCGATCGTTCATAGGCCCTAGAGCACAGAAGGGAGTTTCTGGGCCCACCGATCGGCTGCTTGCTCGACATAGTCGTAGAGCCAGGGTTTCAGCCCCAGGAGCACCATGCCCTTGGCATGCTCGACCTGCCCGTTGCTCCTCGGATGGGCCACGGATGCGAAATCAAATCGGATGTGCTACTCCTCGTAGAATTCGTGAAACAATCGGCCGATGAATTGTGCGCTGTTATCGGTGATGATGGAGTTCGGGACCCCGAAGTGGAAGATGATGTCATGGAAGAATTTAACCGCTCAGCCTGCGCTGATGCAGGGCACCAATTTAGCTTCAATCCATTTGGTGAACATGTCGATGGCGACCAGGGTGAAGCCCCTGGGCACTTTTCGAAAAGGCCCGAGGCTGTCGAGGCCCCAGACCGCGAAGGGCTAGGTGATCGGGATCGTCTTGAGTTCTTGGGCCAACAGATGGATCTGTTGGGCATAGTACTAGCACCCTTGGCACGAGCGAACCAATTGCTCTGCGTCGACAACTGTTGTGGGCCAGTAGAATCCCTGGCGGAAAGCTTTCCGCACCAAGCTCCTCGGGGCGGTATGGTGCCTGTAAATTCCCGAGTGGATGTCGTCGAGGATGTGCCGACCTTCCTCTCGAGAGATATAGCGTTGAAGAACACCTCTCATGCTTCACTTTTATAGCTCGTCGTTGATGATGGTGTAGGATTTGGCTCGCCGGGAAATGCATCAGGCTTTGTTGGTGTCGGTCGGGAGGGTGTCATCTTGGAGGAAAGCGAAGATGTCCTAGAACCAGTCGGGAACGATGGCTAGGACTCCAACTCAGGGGTTGGGGTTTGCTCGCCGATCAGAGTGTTGGACGCGGGATTGGTCTCGTCGTCCTTGATCCTGATGGTTGGCTTGGTGAGGACTTCGAGAAAGACATCGTCGGGGATGGGATTCGGACCGGAGGCCATCTTGGCGAGGTAGTCGACCGCTTCGTTGTCGTGGCGTAGAACATGGTGGAGCTCGAGCCCGTCGAACTTGTCTTCGAGCTTGCGAACTTCCTGGCAGTAGGCTTCCATCTTCGGGTCGTAGCAGCTTGAGGCTTTGATGACTTGATTTACAACGAGCTCGGAATCGCCCTTGACGTAAAGCCGTCATACACCGAGGATGATTGCCATCCTCAAACCGTGAATAAGGGCTTCGTACTCGGCAACGTTATTTGAGGTGCGAAAGTGGATCTGGAGCATGTAGTGAAACTTGTTGCCTTTTGGAGAGATGAGAACGACGCCAGCCCCAAGCCCCGACGTATGCAGGAGCCGTCGAAGAACATGGTCTAGTGCTCGAGGTCGACAGGGGTCGGCAGTTCTTGAGCCTCTGTCCACTAGGCGATGAAGTCGGTGAGGACTTGAGACTTGATGGCTTGACGCGGTACGTAGGAGATGTCGTGGTCCATGAGCTCCATTGCCCACGTGGCGATCCGTCTGACCACATCCTTGTCGGTAATGATCTCCCCGAGTGGCTGTCGAAGTAGTGTCGTAGATCAGCTTCCCTACTCGCATGTAATGGGTTTTGGCATCGGCGATAACTTTGCTGATGAAGTAAACAGGCCGCTGGACTTTCAAAGCCCGACCCTCCCCCGAGCGCTCGACGACGAGGACAGTGCTGACCACCTTGGAAATTGCAGTGATGTAAAGGAGCAAAACTTCACCAGGGGTCCGTGAAGCGAGGATCGGCAACATGGACAGCAGGGTCTTCAATTGCTCAAAGACTTCATGGGCCTTGATGGTCCTAGCAAAACGGTCGGATTTGCGCAATAGCCGGGAGATGAAACGGCTGAGGGCCGTGAGGCACCCCGTATGCTTCTGGATGCACTTGATGTTCTTGATGGGCCGAGATTCAGGATCGCGGCTATCTTCTCGGGATTGGCTTCGATGCCCCACTCGGAGATGACAAACCCAAGTAGCTTGCCGGAGGAGACGCCGGAGATGCACTTCTCAGGGTTGAGCTTGATGCGGTACCGTCGAAGGTTGGCAAAGGTTTCCTTCAGATCGCTGATGAGGTTGTCGATCTTTCGGGTCTTGATGACAATGTCGTCGACGTAAACTTTGAGATTCTGACTCAGCTGGTCGTAGAAGCACTTTTGCATGCAGCGCTGATAGGTCACGCCAGCATTTTTGAGCCCGAATGGTATGGTGATGTAGTAGAAGGAACCGATCAGAGTGATGAAGGAGGTGGCGGGCTGGTTGGAACCACGCATAGAAATCTGATGATACCCGGAGTACGCATTAAGAAAGCTAAGGGTCTCGCAGCCGACGGTGGAATCGACCACCTGCTCTATGCGCGGCAAAGGAAATGGATCTTTTGGGCATGCCTTATTGAGACTCGTATAATCAACACACATCCTATATTTCCCATTCTTTTTCTTTACCATTACAGGGTTGGCTAGCCACTCGGGGTGGTAGACCTCACGAATGAACTTAGCATCGAGCAACTTAGTTATTTCTTCCCCTATGGCCTTCTTCTTCTCGTCGTCGAAGCGTCAATGTCGTTGTTGCACCGGTCGAGATCCGGGCTTGATGTTGAGGGATTGCTCGGCGATCTCCTTCGAGATGCCAGGCATATCACAAGGTGCCCAGGCAGAGACATCTCGATTCCGGATGAGAAAGTCGACGAGCGCGCTTTCCTATTTGCTGGAGAGCACTGTCCTGACCCTGGCCTTCTTGGCAAGGTCGGACGGGTCAAGTAGATCTCTTTGGAGTCGCTATCAAATTCAAAGGATGTAGAGGTTGAAGGCTTGGAGTCGATGGTCAGGGCCGAGACCGACCCCTCGGACTTAAGGATCTCTTCAAGCTCGACCGACCTCGAAAGGGCGAGGGCCAGCTCAAAGCTTTCTTGCTCATAGGCGAGCACCTGCTTGATGTGCGACGCCACGGTGATGACGCCTTTGGGCCCTGGCACCTTCAGCTTGAGGTAGACATAGTTGGGGATGGCCATGAACTTAGCGTAGCAGGGTCGACCGAGGATGGCATGGTAGGTGCCGATGAAATCGATCACATCGAAGGTGAGCGTCTCTGTCCTGAAGTTGTTGTAGTCGCCGAAGGTGACCGGGAGATCGATTTGGCCCAAGGGTACGACGCGATCCCCCGGGATCACTTCGTGGAACGGAGCGTGGCTCGGCCGGATGTCCAACCGTGAGAGCTTCATGGCGTTGAAGATGTCAATGTAAAGGACGTTGAGGGCGCTGCTGCCGTCTTTGAAGACCTCAGTGAGGCATGTGTTGCCGATGATGGGGTCGAGCACGAGAGGAAGGGGCCCTGGCTGCGGCACTCGATCGGGGTGGTTGGATCTGTCGAAGGTGATGGGCACCTCTGACCACTTGAGGTATGTTGGAACGGCGGGGTAGGCGATGTTGACTTCTCGCCAGATGAGCTTCTAGCGGCGCCGAGGCTCGTAAGCCCACGGCCCACCAAAAATCATGAGACAGTCCTCGGTCTCGGGAAAGGCGGTTTCAGCGTTCTCCTCGGTGTCCTTCTTCGGAGGGTTGAAACGTTGAGGTTGGCGCTGGTGGGTCCAGAGGTTACCTCTTAAGAACTGCTGCATCAGGCGGCACTCTTTGTAGATGTGCTAGACCGGAGTAGCGTGGTTCGGACAAGGCTTGTCAAGGAGCTTCTCAAAGTAGTGGTCGTGGTCGGGCGGCATCTTGGCTTGGGGTCGGGGTCGTTGCTCAGTGACGCCCACGAACTCGTCATCGTGTTACTGTCTCTTTTTGGGTATCTAGCTGCTCATGACGCCCCCGGACCGGTCGTCTCGGCGGTCGGGACTCCGATCAGAGCGATGGTCAGACTAGCGGTCAGACTTGGACTTCTCTTTGTCCTTACTCTGGTCTAGGTTGAAGTTGGCTTGGATAGCCTCCTCGGTGGCGAAAGTGGTGGCGATGTCAAGCAGGGCATGAGCCGTCCGAGGGTTTTTACACCCTAACTTGTGGATAAGGGCCTTGGAGGTCATGCCGCAGGTGAAGGCATTGATGACATCAGGTAGCTCGTTTCGCTTGCGCCAAAAACACTAGATGTAGTCGTGGAGCGATTCGCCGGACTTTTGTTCGCAGTTCTTGAGGTCCTAGGAGTTCTTCAGACGCGTGTAGGTGCCCTGTAAGTTGCCGACGAAGACTCGGCGAAGGTCGGACCAGTCGCAGATGCAACCGGCTGGAAGATGCTCAAGCCACCCCTCGGCCGAGTCGGCCAAGAAGAGTGGCAGGTACTGGATGGCAAATAGATGATCGACCCCTCCTGCACGGCAGGCACGGCGGTAATCTTCGACCCAATGGGTCGGGATTGACTCACCGGCATATTTGAAGATGTTGGTTGCGCACGGAAGCGTGCAGTAAACCGCTAGCATCGGATGTCATGCCCGAAGGCTCGGGGCCCAACCCCTTGGGGCTGGGGCTCTGGGAGTAGCCATGACTACGCCGGCGGTCATGGTAGTCAGGAGTTCGTTCCCGGCGGCGATGCTCGGAGTACCCGGGAGTTCGTTCCCGATGCGACTCGGTGTGGAAGTCGGTTCTAGCATGTCGCCTAGCGTCGATGGTGTGGCACGTGTCACGGTCGGGACAGAGGTGCCATCAGATGGTGCCAGGTGGAGGGTCTGACCGCTCCACCCGGCTGCCCGGTCGCCGACTGCTATGGACCTCGGATCGCGGTAGTGGAGGCGGAGGTACCCCGGGCCCCTGCTATTGGAGCGTAGCGTCGAGTAAGGTACGCAGACGATCATGGGTCTCGACGACCATGGGGTGCACCGGGGTGACGAATTCATGAAGAATTTTCGCAGCCGCCGCCACATTGTCAATTGCGCAGTCGAAGGTAGGCGTGTCCCTGCCATGGTCTGCTGATAGGCGGTGCGGGCTCGAGTTTGGATGTTGGTGGCAGCCGGAGGTGGTGCTTTGTGCGCCGATCGCTCTGCGCCGCAAGCCCTCTTCAACGATGCTGGTCGCTCGATGCCCCGGCGAGGTGTCGCCAGCGGGCGTGGCGCCGACAGGCGTTGCGCGAGGGGAGTGCCCCCAGCATTCGTACCATAAAGCAAGAAGCACTCGCACGCCGGATCTTGACCCAGCGCGGTGTGGGTTCGACGACGTCGGGCCGTGCGCTTGGCACCTAGCACCCGAAGACAGAGCTCGCCGTCAGAGTTGGCGATGAACGAGGCTCTCAAAACGGAAGGCCTGGCCGGTGGTGAAGGTGGGACGCGCCACGACCGGCCGTCCGGAGTGACTGCGACCGTGAAGCTCCCGAAACGAAGGTGAGCGACCGAAGACTCTCCCACCACGGCGAAAATCGAAGCCATAGGTGATGAAGCGAGACGCACCACGAAAGATCCCCTTCTTGGCGCGCCAACTGTCGGCGTTTCGTTCACCGGCACAGTACGATTTATATAGACGGAGGGGTTACGGTGCGCTTCTTCCTTGCCGATATGGCCTAGCCTACAAAAGACTCAAGAACGTAACCTGTTTCGGACCACCTCGATGGTGTAATAGCCTACGTCCAGGGGTCGAAGATGATGAATTCGTGCATAATCGAGGGGTTTACAATGGCGGAAGGGCTCTCGCACGAGCAAGCACCCTAGCATGCTTACGTGGGTGTGTGTATCGTAACTTGGTGAACTCGGAGAACTTGTTATGGGGATCACCGACGGGCCCTTATATAGGGGCCGGATCGGGGTTACAAAGCGGGGTGAAACGGGCGGCTCCCTATCGGGCGGGGGCCGCAACTTGGCTTGACGCCCAAGAAATTGGGCAGTCTCTGACGAGTGGAAATTCGAGAATGATCCTCCGGCAATCCCCTGATGTCTGACGGACCTCTGGTGCCAGCTGTCCTCGTCAGCGTCCTTCGTTCGCCTTTTGTCCAGCGTCGGAAAACAAAGGTAGCTTTATGGTTTGCTTTACCTGTCTGCTGCCTCTGTACAGTGTCAGGAATCTCTGTAAGGGGCCTGTTGCGGGAAGGTCGCCCGACCCGGGGTCGGACGAGTGAGCCGGTTATTTAGCCGTCGGGTGGTCAAGCCTTGTCGTTACGCAGCCCCCGACCCCCTGGGGTCGGAGTGGCTTCTGCCTTCGGGCGTGCCTGACCTTCGGAGCTGGCTTGGTGGAATCTTGTGGGAATCCTCCCTCGGCCCACAAAGAACTTGGGCCGGTCGTTGTAGGAGGGCCGTATATAGTAGTTGGACCGTTGAGTAACCCCAGGCCATAAGTAACCCGGGTATATGATCCCGATAGACGTAGTCTCCTGCGAGCGTCGGCTCAGCCAGCGCCATCATCCCTTTTTACAAATTTGATGGATGAAATCACTACAAAAACACTCTTACAATTCTAACGGATGAGCTCTTCTGTATCTCCCAGATCTTAGGTACACACAAATCATTGTTAGTTAAAAAATACAACTACTCAGAACAAATATATAAATCTCAATGAAAATTGTTGAAAAACAAAACAAATTCATTTTAATATTAACATATAATTTTTTTAAGTTAATATTTTTTCTTAATCCGTAGCATTAGCACAAACATTGAGACTAGTATATCAAATTTTCATTCTTATTCTATCTAAATTCCAACCATATTAAAAATGATGGAAAAAAATGGTGAATAGGACAGAACCTTCACCCTGTCACCAGGGCATCCACAATGTGGGTATAAAGTAGTCCATAACCAATACAATATTTGTTAAAGTCTACTACATGCACTGTGAGAGTTAGTCATAAGAAGGAAACAGCAAAAGCTATTTATAGTACTATGACCAAGCCACAAGAAATAAAATATTATATAATTATATGAAACAACTTTAAACTAGCTTCTTCTCCTCATGAAACAACTCTAAACTAGCTTCTTTTCCTCATGAAACTACTCTAAACTAGCTTCTTCTCCACTTTTGCTGTAGCTATTATTTTTTAAATAGGTTTTACCTTGTGTCCATGGCTAGATATAAAACATTGTGAAAAATGTAAAAACAACTTACATATGGTTTCACCACTAATACCAACTTTGACAACAACTATTGCGGTTACCCAAGCACCAAAGTGGTCCCAACGTTTGGTAGGATAAGTCGAAAAAAAAAAACGTTTGGTGAGATAGAGACGAGGGGCCACGCCTAGCGGGACCGGGAGTTGCGTGCTTTCGCATGTACGGTAAGTACTGTCCTCTGTGTACTCCAGTAACTAACGGATCGAGACGTGCAAGCGACGGCGCCTCGTCTCCTCTCCTCTGCAGCTCTGCTCGGCTCCTCCCCACCTCTAGCGTCAATGGCGGTGGAGCCGAAGATCCTCGAGCTCTCCAACGGCACGATCACCGCCAGGATATCGAGCTGGGGCGCGACCATCACCTCTCTCCTCGTCCCCGACGCCCACGGTGTGCAATCCGCATCGCATCTATCGCGCTTCTCTAAATCCGGATTCGTGGAATCGATTCACCGCTGACCTGTTTCCTGGTGAGATATGGCGCAGGGAACGTCGCGGATGTGGTGCTCGGATTCGATACTCTGGATCCCTACTTGGTGAGAGAGACCCTCCAATCCTATCTAGTTTGTGCTTAACTAGTCGTTGTCGGGGTATCGTCTGGTTTTTTTCTTTTGACTTGCTCTCGAAGTTAAATTAAGTGTCCGGTTTATATGTAGCCGGTAATCCTCGTCCTCTGGTTCAGTTCGAAGAGAAATTGTTACTGTATCAGGCTGGCTGAGCAGAATTATTTCAGGCAATGCAACGATAATGAGATTTATGCACAAAAGGGGAAAATACACTTGCTGCTGTTTCAGAAGCAGTTGATTATCTAAAATATATTCTGTGGGCGCACTTATTGTTTTACACAACATTATATGGCTCTCAATTTGGTGCCTTCTAGAGATTTGAAGATTTTTGTTTTTATTCACCAAATTAGCTTTTTATTTTTGTCCACGCTCAAGTGTTCTTCCTTCAAAACTGGAGGGATGCTGATGTTTGAGTCAGTTCTTTACGCAGATAGGTTAGACTGTATGATATGTTGCGAGTGTTTCATAATGGAACTGAAGCAAATCAATGTCTCTGCTGTAATGTTAGACTCTAATACGAAGTTTGTGAGCCACGGTTAATAATAACCACATACCCTAAACCTGAACACCAGGTGATTAATGAGATATGTGTTGACTACATGTGTACGAAGGTTATGAATTTGTGAAGTGTAACGCATTCTGTTTATTTTTCATGTTGCTTCTTTCAAATGGCTGTCTAATGCTGATAAATTGCCCATCTTTGATTATATATTGCAGAAAGGCATGTCACCTTATTTTGGCTGCATAGTTGGCCGAGTTGCAAACAGGATCAAAAACGGAAAATTTAATCTAAACGGAGTTTACTCATTGCCCATCAACAATGGACCCAATAGCCTTCATGGTAATGTCACATAACTTTTTCAGGCTTCGTTTAGGCACTAAGAGCTCAAACTGTAAAACAAAGTGAACAATAGGATCGCTATACTCGCATGTCTCTTGTTAGTGTTGCCCAGCTGCAAACTCTTGATGTTTGAACATCTGATATATTAGTTCATCTCGCTCTCTGGAGTTCCATATATTCTACTTCTGTTTCTGCATTTTAGCTTGACTCGTGATTGAACTGAAAAATGTTGTTTCATTGCTCTACAATAAATGTCAGGTGGACTGAAGGGATTTGACAAAGTTGTATGGGATGTTGTAGAGCATAAAGATGGCCAATGCTGTGATGTGGGGATGGCATTATAGCCGTAGGACCCGTGCACGGGATGCCAGGCGTGCCCAGCAGCAGCAGGAAGCCAGGACGGCTGGAGTTTAAGGCTCTGCGCTGATCAAGGAGTTTAGTCTTTAATTAGCCAGGACCTTCACATAGCTCAAGGAGAAGAGAAGGGGTCTAGTCTTAATTAGCCGTCTGATTTAAATGGCCAGGATTAGTATCGAAGGAGCTCTGCTCCTATATATACATGTATCCCAGCTACGCTATGGGAAGGCAAGAAAGAAGCAAGTTATCCCTAATCTCATCTCCTTGCTCACTCCTTAATCTCACCTTTGCTGGGCGTCCAGGGAAGAACCCTGGCGCCACCATCGCCAGGCTCAAGCTACGAACTACGTAGTCAGGGCCCTCCTACCTTGGGAACAGAGGCACTTGACAACTTGGTATCAGCAGTCCGTCGATCCTACTCCCGCCCATCCACCACATCGGCCCCTGCTTCATCACCCACCCACTCCTCTGTTTCCTCCCGCACCATGACCGACCCAACACCCGCCGAATTGGCTGCCATGATCAGGCAGCTCTCCACCAACATGACGGAGATGCAGAAGCAGCTCGCCACCTTCATCAACACCATGCAACAACAGATCGGCGCCTTGCAGCTAGCGCAGCCGCTGTCATCTTCCGCCGGTTCAGGGGGTTCGGGTCATCCCACCACCGATCGGCCTCCCCGTTTCCAGAAACTCGATTTCCCCAAGTTCGACGGGAAATCCGACCCGCTCGCCTTCATCAATCGCTGCGAATCATACTTCGTGCAGCAGCGCATCGCGGCCGAGGAGCAAGTTTGGATGGCGTCCTACAATCTGGAGGACACCGCGCAAATGTGGTACATCCTCGTGCAGCAGTCGGAGGGCACGCCCAACTGGAGGCGCTTCACCGAGCTCCTCAACCTGCGGTTTGGGCCGCCCCTTCGCTCCAACCCGATGGGTGAATTGATGGCATGCAAGCGAACCGGCTCCGTGGCGGATTATCAAGCGCGCTTCGAAGCGTTGCTGCAGCGCGTGGGGCCGTTGGAAGAGGCGCAGCGTATCCAGACGTTCACGGCGGGCCTTCAGCCGCCCCTCAGCCACGACGTCGAGATGCACAACCCCCAGACTCTCATCGTCGCCATGAGTCTGGCCCGGAAGCTGGAGATCCG
>BCLG01001764.1:27350-75456 GCA_001602295.1 Zoysia matrella
CGGGCCGTGGCCTGCTGCCCGGGCCGCCGCAGCAGCTCGCCCTTCCGGGCCGTTTCCACAGCAGAGCCGCTACAACCCCACCACGCCGTCCTTTGAGGGCCGCCAGGTGCGCCGCCTCTCCTCGTCGGAGATGGACGACCGCCGACGGCAGGGCCTCTATTTTAACTGCAACGAGAAGTATTCGCGCGGCCATAACAGGGTCTGCCAACGGCTGTTCTTCCTCGACAGCGTGGAGGACGATGATCCAGAAGACGATTCCCCAGCCGCAACCGCCGATGACCCGCTGATCTCGCTCCACGCGATCGCGGGCATCCGCCTGGGCGAGACAATGCAGATGCACATCACTTTGGGCGGAGTTTCTCTGCTGGCCCTGTTGGATTCCGGCTCGACGCATAATTTCGTCGCCGAGGACGTGGCTGCGCGTACACCTTCCGCCTCCAACCCAAGGGCAACCTGAAAGTGACGGTCGCAAACGGTGAGCGGGTGCCCTGCCCAGGAGTATTTCGCTCAGCTCCCTTCTCCATCGAAGGCACCTCCTTCACCGCGGATTTCTTCGCGTTGCCGTTGGCAGGCTATGACGTCGTCCTCGGCACTCAGTGGCTGGCTTCGCTGGGCCCTATTCTTTGGGATTTTGGCGCCTTGACCATGTCTTTCCGGCACCACGACCGATGGGTGTGCTGGAAGGGCGTGCCTGGTCCAGCGAGTCCCGGTCTCAAAGCATGCCACACCATCGACCTGATGCCCGCGCTCTTGGAGGAGTCTGCTGATGTCTTTGCTGAGCCGTCCGGCATGCCTCCACCACGTGCCAGGGATCACGCCATCACCCTCCTGCCGGGCTCGGCGCCGGTAGCAGTCCGGCCCTACCGTTATCCGGCCGCGCACAAAGATGAACTTGAACGCCAGTGCACGGCTATGATGAACCAAGGCTTAATCCGGCTCAGCTCCTCGGCGTTCTCGTCGCCGGTACTGTTGGTGAAGAAGGCAGACGGCTCATGGCGCTTTTGCGTCGACTACAGAGCCCTCAACGCCATCACAGTCAAAGACGCTTTCCCCATTCCCGTGGTGGAAGAGCTCCTGGACGAACTTCATGGTACCTGATATTTCTCCAAACTGGACCTCCGGTCCGGATACCACCAGGTCCGCATGAAGCCCAGCGACATCGAGAAGACGGCATTCAGGACGCACGATGGGCTGTATGAATTCCTGCTGATGCCGTTCGGCCTTTCCTGGTGATGCCGTTCGGCCTTTGCAATGCGCCGGCCACATTCCAAGCTCTGATGAACGACATTTTGCGGCCGTTCCTGCGCCGTTTCGTGCTCGTCTTCTTCGACGATATCCTCATCTACAGCCACTCCATGGCTGAACATCTTCGTCACGTCCGCGCCGTCCTCACGCTTCTGCATCAGCACCGACTCTTCATCAAGAAGTCCAAGTGCGCCTTTGGAACATCATCCATCGCGTACTTAGGACACATCATCTCCGCGGAAGGAGTAGCCATGGATCCAGAGAAGGTCCGCGCGGTCGCTGACTGGCCGACCCCTCGCTCTGCTCGCGCGGTACGCGGCTTCCTGGGCCTCGCGGGATACTACCGCCGATTTGTGAAGGAATTTGGCACCATCGCCGCGCCCCTGACGGCCTTGCTGAAAAAGGAAGGGTTCGCCTGGTCCGAGGCGGCCGCATCAGCCTTCTCTGCCCTCAAGATGGCGGTCACTACAGCGCCGGTCTTGGCGCTGCCAGATTTCTCCCTGCAATTCGTTGTCGAATGCGACGCTTCTACATATGGCTTCGGGGCTGTCCTGCTCCAGGGCCAGCACCCCGTGGCGTTCTTCAGCAGGCCGGCGGCCCCTCGACACCGCTCCCTGGCGGCCTATGAGCGGGAATTGATCAGTCTCATCCTCGCCATCCGGCACTGGAGGCCTTACCTTTGGGGCAGACGCTTTGTGGTACGCACAGACCACTTTAGCCTCAAATTCTTACTTGATCAACGCCTTGCCACCATCCCGCAGCACCATTGGGTGGGCAAACTCTTGGGCTTTGATTTCACGGTGGAGTACAAGGCGGGCAGCACCAACACTGTCGCCGACGCGTTATCTCGCTGCGACACTGAGGACCTCGCGGTCATGGCAGTATCGGGACCCCGATTTCACTTCATCAGCCGTCTACGACAGGTCAACGATCAGGATCCGGCGCTGATCACGCTCCACGATGAGATCTCCAACAACCAGCGTGTCGCGCCATGGTCCGTCATCGACGGGCTCGTCGCTTTTCAGGGGCGGCTGTACATTCCACCAGGCACTCCACTCCTCTAGGAGATCCTGGCGGCCGTCCATGATGACGGTCACGAAGGGGTACAGCGCACGCTTCATCGCCTCCGCCGCGACTTCCACTCCCCCAACTTGCGCACCGTGGTCCAAGACTACGTCCGCGCGTGCACAACCTGCCAGAGATACAAGTCAGAACACCTCCACCCCGCGGACCTTCTTCTACCTCTGCCGGTGCCCTCGGCAATCTGGGCTGACATCGGCATCGACTTTGTGGAAGCTTTGCCGCGCGTGGGGGGCAAGTCTGTCATATTGACGGTGGTGGACAGGTTCAGCAAGTACTGCCATTTCATCACCCTCGCCCACCCCTACTCGGCAGAATCAGTGGCACAAGCTTTCTTTTCAGAGATCGTGCGGCTCCATGGTCTGCCCCAGTCCATTGTCTCGGACCGGGACCCGGTGTTCACTTCGATCTTCTGGAAAGAGCTGATGCGGCTCTCTGGCGTCAAGCTCCAAATGACGACGGCATTCCACCCCCAAGCTGACGGCCAAACAGAGGCCGCGAACAAAATCATCGTGATGTACCTCCGCTGCCTGACAGGGGATCGGCCACGACAGTGGCTTAGATGGCTGCCTTGGGCTGAATTCATCTACAACTCCGCCTTCCAGACAGCTCTCAAGACCACACCTTTCAACATCGTTTATGGTCAGGACCCTCCTTCCATCTGTTCATATGAACCAGGTGAGACAAGGGTCGCGGCAGTGGCCAAGAGCATGGAGGCGCGTGACGAGCTGCTGCAGGATGCGCGCGCTCGCCTGGAGCAAGCCCAGAACATCTACCGCAGAGTCTACAACAAGCATCACCGTGACGTGCACTTCGCGATGGGCGACTGGGTCTGGCTCAGGCTCCGTCACCGCGCTCCAGCTTCGCTGCAGGGTGTCCCCAAGGGGAAACTCCGGCCACGCTACTACGGGCCATACCGCGTCACCAACATCATCAACGACGTGGCATACCGTCTCGAGCTCCCGGCCGGCGCCAAGCTTCATGATGTTTTTCACGTCGGGCTCCTCAAAAAGTTTGTGGGCACGCCGCCGACGGCGCCCCCGGCCTTGCCTCCAACTCATCACGGCGCCACGCAACCTGTGCCCGAGCGCGCCACGCGTTCTCGCCTCGCCAGGGGTGTCCGCCAAGTCTTGATCCAATGGCAAGGAGAGCCGGTGGCGTCTGCAACCTGGGAAGATCTGGAAAATTTCCAAGCTCGCTACCCCGCCTTTCAGCTCGGGGACGAGCTGCTCGTCGAGGGGGGGAGAGATGTGATGTGGGGACGGCATTATAGCCGTAGGACCCGTGCACGGGATGCCAGGCGTGCCCAGCAGCAGCAGGAAGCCGGGACGGCTGGAGTTTAAGGCTCTGCGCTGATCAAGGAGTTTAGTCTTTAATTAGCCAGGACCTTCACATAGCTCAAGGAGAAGAGAAGGGGTCTAGTCTTAATTAGCCGTCTGATTTAAATGGCCAGGATTAGTATCGAAGGAGCTCTGCTCCTATATATACATGTATCCCAGGTACGCTATGGGAAGGCAAGAAAGAAGCAAGTTATCCCTAATCTCATCTCCTTGCTCACTCCTCAATCTCACCTTTGCTGGGCGTCTAGGGAAGAACCCTGGCGCCACCATCGCCAGGCTCAAGCTACGAACTACGTAGTCAGGGCCCTCCTACCTTGGGAACAGAGGCACTTGACAAATGCCCATTGGTAACTTTTGAGTATCACAGCAAGGATGGGGAAGAAGGTCCTTTCTGCAGCTAAATTATTCTTTCTGCAACATAGTTATTTTAACTGCAGATAGTCTATATACTTCAAGAAGTCATAACCTCATTACTAACTTTTATACCTTGCTTAGTCTATCCGGGTGATGTAACTGTCCGAGCGACCTATTCCCTTCCTGACGCAACTACTCTAAGACTTGACATGGAAACTATACCACATAACAAAGCCACTCCTATCAGCTTGGCACAGCACACTTACTGGAACCTGGTGGGACATGAGTCCGGTGACATCTTAAATCATTCAACCCAGATCTGGGGAGAACATATCTGTCATGTGGGGCCGCCAATACCAGCGGCGTGGCAGGCCCAGTGCGCCGGCGCAGGCCACGCAGGAGGAGGAGGAACCGACCTCCTAAACTTTATTAGTCGGTTCCTTAATAATAGGAAGACTAGTTCCTTTGTTAGTTCAGGTTTCAGGTTAGTTCTTTTAAGCTAGGAAGATTGGTTAGGTTAGGGGCAGGTTAGTTAGTTCCTTTTAAGATAGGAAGATTGGTTAAGTTAGGGACTATTTAAAGAGATGTAACCAGGAAGAAAAAGGGGAGGAATGAGAATTACTTTTCCCAATTTCTCTCTTCTTCCTAATCTCACCCCCTTCTCAATATAGGGTGACCAGGGGAAAACCCCTGTGCCATACCTGTCCCGGGTTACGAACTCCGTAGCCGGGGCGCCGCTGTCTTGGGCCTCGACGCCCTTGACAACCTGGTATCATGATCCAGGCGTTCCAACCCACCACCACCGCCGTCGACCAAGCAACCACCACCACACGCGCCACCAAGACACCCACCAACACCACCGACCACCATGACTGCACCATCATCATCCGATCTGGAGGCCATGATCAAAGCCTTGACTGAAACTGTCATCTCGCTGAAAGCATCGGTGGAGGAACTGAAGAACGATCGCACACCCGCGGTGACATCTTCGAGTTCCACAGCCTTAGCCACAGGGGAGCATCATAGTGATAGATCCCCCAGGTTCCAGAAGATAGACTTTCCCCGGTATGATGGCAAGACAGATCCGCTAGCGTTCATCAACCGCTGCGAGTCCTACTTCCACCAACAATGGATCGCGGAGGAAGAGAAGGTGTGGATGGCCTCCTACAATCTGGAAGATAGCGCCCAGATGTGGTACATCCAAGTCTAATAGGACGAGGGTACACCACCATGGCGCCGATTCACGGAACTGCTCAACCTACGGTTTGGACCTCCACTACGCTCGAACCCTCTCGGCGAGTTGATGGCGTGCAAACGCATGGGATCGGTCGTGGAATACCAGGACCGATTTGAGGCCCTGCTTCCACGCGCCGGCACACTGACGGAGACCCAACGGGTCCAACTTTTCACAGCCGGCCTACAACCACCCCTTAGCTTGGATGTGGAGATACATAATCTGCTGTCCCTAGCAGTCGCCATGAGCATCGCACGCAAGCTGGAACTGCGTGATCAGTGCGCTGCGTGAGCCACGCCGGCCGCGCACCAGCGGCAACAGCTGCGAGGGCTTCTACCAACGCCTCCTCCACGGCCGCCAGTGCCGACGGGACCTCGGCACCACTTCCTGCTCCTGCCACTACAACTGTAGAAGGCCGGCAGGTCAAGAGGCTCTCACAAACGGAGATGGAGGAACGACGACGCCTCGGCCTGTGCTTCAACTGTAACGAGAAGTTCAGCCGTGGGCATAACCGGGTCTGCCAACGGCTCTTCCTCCTTGATCTGGCGGCATCAGATGAGGAGGACTCAGAACCCGAAGATCAGCCAGACGTGGAGCCTCACATCTCACTCCACGCCATCGCCGGGGTCCGCACCAGCGAAACCATGCAGGCGCGCATTCAGGTGGGGACGACAGAGCTCCTCGCACTCCTGGATTCGGGGTCAACGCACAACTTCATCGCCGAGGAGGCAGCTCTCCGCGCCGGCCTGATCCTGGAGCACAAGGGCGGCATGAAGGTGACAGTTGCCAACGGAGAACGTGTTCCCTGCCTAGGTGTCTTCCGCAACGCGGCCTTCACTATTACCAGCGAAAACTTCACCGCGGATCTGTTCGCACTACCGCTCGTTGGATACGATGTGGTACTGGGGACTCAGTGGCTCGCGTCCCTGGGACCGATCCTGTGGGACTTTGGCTCTCTCACCATGTCCTTCTGGCGTGAGGACCACAGGGTCTGTTGGCAGGGCGTCGCCAGCGCACACTGCCCCAAGCTACATGCCTGTTTGGACAGCAGCATCATGGAGGCCCTGCTGTCCGAATTTTCAGCAATCTTCGCCGACCCCCACGGACTTCCTCCACAGCGCTCCCACGATCACAGCATCAGGTTGATCCCGGGGGCGCAGCCAGTTGTCGTGCGGCCATACCGCTACCCAACGGCGCATAAAGATGAGCTGGAGCGACAGTGCGCCACCATGATGGAGCAAGGACTGATCCGCCAGAGCACCTCCGCGTTCTCGTCGCCAGTTCTCCTCATCAAAAAGGCGGACGGATCGTGGCGGTTCTGCATCGACTACCGGGCACTGAACGCAATCACGGTTAAGGACAAGTTTCCTATACCCGTGGATGACGAGCTCCTGGATGAGTTGCGCGGGGCCAAGTTCTTCTCCAAACTTGACCTCCGGTCGGGTTATCATCAGGTTCGCATGAACCCGACCGATGTACACAAGACGGCTTTTCGGACACATGACGGACTCTCTGAGTTTCTCGTCATGCCGTTCGGACTATGAAATGCACCAGCGTCCTTACAGTCGCTCATGAACGAGGTTCTTCGACCATTCTTACGATGGTTCGTCCTCGTCTTCTTTGACGACATCCTCATCTTCAGTACATCATGGGCTAATCACCTTCGACATATGCGCACAGTCCTCAACACTCTTCTTCAACACCGGCTGTTCGTCAAGAAGTCCAAGTGCGCATTTGGGGTCCACTCAATAGCGTACTTGGGCCATGTGATCTCGGCAGAAGGGGTCGCTATGGATCCCGCAAAGGTCCAAGCCGTTCGCGACTGGCCGCAGCCCAAGTCAGCCAGAGCGGTTCGGGGTTCCTCGGACTAGCGGGGTACTACCACAAATTTGTCCGTGATTACGGGACCATAGCCGCCCCACTTACGGCGCTCCTCCGCAAGGACGGGTTCCAGTGGACGACCGCAGCCTCGGACGCCTTCGAAGCTCTGAAACTGGCCATCACATCGGCGCCGGTATTGGTTCTACCGGATTTCCAGCAGCTCTTCATCGTCGAATGTGATGCTTCATCCCATGGATTCGGGGCGGTGCTTCTACAAGACAAACATCCGGTGGCATTCTTCAGTCGGCCGGTCGCCCCACGCCACCGCGCCTTGGCCGCCTATGAGCGCGAGCTGATCGGCCTCGTTCATGCTATCCGGCATTGGAGACCATATCTGTGGGGGCGACGCTTCCTGGTGCGAATTGATCACTACAGTCTCAAATTTCTGTTGGATCAGCGACTCGCCACGATCCCACAACACCACTGGGTGGGCAAACTACTGGGGTTCGACTTCAGCGTCGACTACAAGCCGGGAGCTACAAACACGGTCGTCGACGCCCTGTCCAGGCGCGTCTACGACGACGAGGGCGCCATCCTGTCCATCTCAGGACCCCGTTTTGACTTCATCGACCGTCTTCGACATGAACAATCCAGTAATCCAGGGCTGAGGGCGCTGCGTGACGAGATCAATGCAGGCCAACGGCCAGCACCCTGGGCGATCACGAATGATCTGGTTACATATGTGGGACGACTCTACATCACCCCGTCGTCCGCGCTACTAGCTGACATCGTGTCCGCCATCCACGACGACGGTCACGAAGGAGTACAGCGCACGTTGCATCGACTACGTCGCGACTTCCACGCCCCGAATCTCAGGCAGCAGGTGCAAGAGTACGTTCGCAACTGCACCACTTGTCAACGATACAAGTACGAACACCTACACCCAGCAGGACTCCTGCTGCCCCTGCCAGTTCCCTCATCCGTATGGACGGATATAGGACTAGACTTCGTCGAAGGCCTACCCAAAGTGGGCAGCAAATCAGTGATCTTGACAGTGGTCGATCGCTTCAGTAAGTACTGCCATTTTATCCCTTTGGCTCACCCGTACACTGCAGAATCTGTGGCACATGTCTTCTTCGCCGAAGTGGTACGCCTTCACGGCATTCCACAGTCCATGGTCTCGGATCGGGACCCATTGTTCACTTCCAACTTTTGGAAGGAGCTGATGCGACCGGTGGGCACCAACCTACACATGACAACAGCCTTCCATCCACAGTCAGACGGCCAAACGGAGGCTGCCAACAGAGTCATCATCATGTACTTGCAGTCATCATCATGTACTTGCGCTGCTTCACGGGGGACCGTCCTAAGCAGTGGCTCCGTTGGCTACCTTGGGCGGAGTTCATCTACAACACCGCCTACCAGTCCTCGCTACAGGACACACCCTTCCGGGTGGTTTATGGCCGTGACCCTCCTTCCATCCGCTCTTATGAGTCGGGCGACACAAGGGTTGCAGCAGTGGCCCGCTGCATGATAGAGAGCGACGAGTTTCTCGCTGATATTAAGTATCGGCTTGAGCAGGCGCAAGCAGTTCAGAAAAAGTTCTACGACAAGCATCATCGCGAGGTGCACTATGAGGTGGGTGATTGGCTTCGTCTTCGACACCGCACTCCATCATCACTCCAGGCGACGACCTCGGGCAAGCTAAAACCGCGCTTCTATGGGCCCTACCGTATCTCGGAAATGATCAATCCAGTTGCGGCTCGGCTTGAACTTCCCAGACGTTCCAGATTGCATGACGTCTTCCATATTGGGCTTCTCAAGAGGTTCAGGGGCGCGCCTCCTGACTCCCCACCTCCTTTGCCGGCAATACACAATGGGGCGGCCGTCCTAGAACCAGAGCGAGCGGTGAAAGCACGTCTGGCAAGAGGAGTTCGTCAAGCTCTCGTACAATGGAAAGGAACTCCCGCCTTGTCAGCCACATGGGAGGACCTTGACAGCTTCCTCGAGAATTATCCCTCCTGTCAGCTCGAGGACGAGCTGCTCGTCGAGGGAGGGAGAGATGTCATGTGGGGCCGCCAATACCAGCGGCGTGGCAGACCCAGTGCGCCGGCCCAGGCCACGCAGGAGGAGGAACCGACCTCCTAAACTTTGTTAGTCGGTTCCTTAATAATAGGAAGACTAGTTCCTTTGTTAGTTTAGGTTTCAGGTTAGTTCCTTTAAGCTAGGAAGATTGGTTAAGTTAGGGGCAGGTTAGTTCCTTTAAGATAGGAAGATTGGTTAAGTTAAGGACTATATAAAGAGATGTAACCAGGAAGAAAAAGGGGAGGAATGAGAATTACATTTCCCAATCTCTCTTCTTCCTAATCTCACCCCCTTCTCAACATAGGGCGACCAAGGGAAAACCTCTGCGCCATACCTGTCCCGGGTTACGAACTCCGTAGCCGGGGCGCCGCTGTCTTGGGCCCCGACAGCCCTTGACAACATCACTCCAGTTGATGAAAACACAATTCCCACCGGTGAGATAATGCATGTAAAAGGTACTCCTTTTGACTTCACAACGGCCCACAAGATTGGAGAACGCATCAACAACGTTCCTGGGGGGTATGATCATAATTATGTGTTAGACTGGATATGAGAAGAATGGTCTGAAGCACGCAGCCAAGCTCAGAGATCCGTCTGGTTCACGCACTCTAGACCTCTGGACTGATGCACCAAGCATGCAGTTCTACACCTCGAACTAAATTAATGGCATCACCGGCAAAGGGGGTGCTGTTTATGAGAAGCATGCTGGTGCATGCTTGGAAACTGAGGGGTTCCCAAATGCCATCAACGAACCCAACTTTCCGCCTGTGGTAGTGCAGCCTGGTGAAAAGTATAAGCATACTATGCTTTGAGTTCTCAGCCTGATCTAATGATCCTGTAGACAGCCGAATGGCTGAGATGCTTGTAGAATGAAATAAACAAGCAGCAAAAAAATAAGGCATAGTTTGTGAATCTGGATGACAATGTCCCTTACCAGAAAAACAAGGGCTGGTTAGAAATATATTTATGAATGAGTAGTTGAAGATTAACATGTTTGCGATTTTTATATGATTTATGTTTGCGATTTTTATATGATTTATATCGCTTCATGCAGTCCATGTCATTTTGAACAAACATCAGAGATGGGCAACTCATTCAGGGCTGGATATTCATGAGGACTCGAGTTATTTACCTTACCTACGTTCCAGAACATATATTTACTTATTTCAGAAAACAAATATAAGAATACTGATTCTGTGTCAAATATCAACACCTTTTGTTTTTCTATAAGCTTGGTTAATGTTAAAACAGTTTGACTCCCATCAGTTCTAAAAAATATGTTATTTTTGAGAGTGAGGGAGCACACAGTAAAAATGCTACATCTCAAATATTCAATGTTTTAGGATTCAATATATCAATGTATTTCATCATAAATATTGCTTCCAAGTTGAAAAATGACATTGGTATTCGATAAAAAAAATGGTAGAGTGCAGAAAAACTAGCCCGATCCAATTCTGTAGTTACATTCAAATGACAGCGTGTTGCCGCGAAGGAGCTTTTCTTACTCTAGTAGCCTGCTCAAACGAATAAGCTATCTCAATAAGTTTAGGCTCTGATCCTTTCAAGCCTCCGAAGCAGATGGCGAAAGGAACGCCATTTGCAGCATAACCAGCTGGAACGGTGATTGCTGGATAGCCCCCGATGGCGAGCAGACTGTGAGCAGATGCACCTGGGGCTACAATAGCATCCAGCTGATTATCATTCATTATTTTCTCAAGGCCCCTTTTACACAGTTTGTTCAGCTTAGCAATGACACGCTCCTCAGCTGGACCAATGCCATTTGTTGCTTCAGATTGTAGAAGGTAATCTTGACCAAATTCAGGCATCCTTTCCTGTCACCAATAAAATGGCATTCTTAATTATGCTAGATCAAACTAGTCAGAAAATCAGGTGTACATGATTGTGATATTACCTCAACAGGGTGCTTGTTGTTGAACTCAATTACGTCTGATAATGATCTAACGGGTGAAACGGTCAGCTCAGATAAGTAGAAGTTGAGGGACAGCTTGAACTCGGCAAGCATAAGAGCTCGCTCGCCACTTTGCTTCGCATCATTAATGACATTCATGCTTGGTATCTCAAGATTGTCTACCAAGATGGCACCCATTTTCCTGCAGTTTTGCCACATGAGTCCAGGAAAACAATAATATGGATACAACTTCACCAGAAAGAATGAATATTTATATACTCAATGTAGTTCCTTATATTAGAAATCTATTTATCATTTTCAGAACTGACAATGAAGAGTTATGGATGCTAAATGGTATTTCCATGTTCTCTCTACGGCTGGGAAATGGAAATTTAGAAACACATGGAATCTTTTTTAAAAGGAAAGACAGGTTGATTTCTTATCATGTTTGATGGCCTTGGCAAGTAAAAGGGGTCACATGTTGGTGGCAAAAAGGATTACAATTCTTGTATTTGACAGTATACACACGGTTCAACAACATAATGCTTTACATCACTATCGCATAATGGCATAGTTCAATTCAGGCTTAAAAGCGGATTCAATATTTAATCGATAGATTAATGCTTGGAGTTAACCACAGTCATCCATTTGATCAGATGGTTAAAAATAGGCAGGTACCTAATCAAAGGTACCAAAATAGTGGACCCAGTACCAAAAATGATGGACCTGGTACCAATTTTCAAAAAATCAAAAATCAATGGTTGAGATTAATTAAGGAGGGCCTCCCAAGCACCATAACACATCTCTATTTAATCAGCCAAAGACCAGCATTACCTATGGTTAAGCTGACACATCAAAATGTCAAAGCCCTCTCAGTATCCAGTAATAAGTATGTAATTCCACCAAACTATGGAATAAAGCTAACCCCAACAAAACCAGGCCTAATAAGTTTAACCAAGCATCACTTAACATACATTGGAAGAATAATTGCCAAAATCTTTGCTAACTGCCCTACTTTAAAGTTTGCTAATCTAGCATAGAAGTTATTTGGTCCCTGAATCAGGTCCCAAAAGCAGTTTGTGGTAGAACTAGGCAAAACCATATTTTTCCTAGTTGAAGCAAAATTTGCTATTAAAGAATACAACAAATGTTACCAGCACATAAAAGATGGTAGTAGTTTGACTTCATGTCCGATTACCTCATAATTTCGAAGTGCTCATTGAAGACCTTTTCTTGGACCGAGCTAGAGGGAAAACGGAAGAAATCCTTCCTTAGAATTCCTAGTCTCTTCCCCCTTAGTCCATCTAGGTTCAAGAATTTCTTGTAGCCACCTTCTGGTATATATTTTGAAGACATACGAGTGGCCTCTGCATCTCGTGGATCATAGTCAACAATTGCTTCCAATACATACACCGCGTCTGAAACCGTTCTAGTGATAGGCCTGAACATATGCATAACAAAATATAGTCACAATCATGTCCAGAGCGAAATCAAGAGTGGAGATAAGAGATGACACCACTGCTCTAAAATCATCATTTGATGACTTTGGAATAAATTAGGCAACAAAAATGGACAACACTAAGAACTAAGTAATGGATCTGAATATTTCTGAAAGACTAGGATCATCCTTTATTTGGAAGGGAAGGAATTGCATCAAAATCGAAATATTGGTTAAAGCTATGATAGTATTATTACAGCTATTGTAGGATGGCAGTGTAGCATTTAATGGCATGGTCCTTTCAGAATTCAGCAATGTTTATTGCAACTCAGGCCATCAAACAACGTGCTAACGTTTTATTTGTTAAAACTGTAAACGTCTGATCTTTAAACTCAGTTGCGATCAGTCTGGACAGTAACATCAGTCCATGAAAGAAGAGCTGAAAATGTGTACCTGTACCATGTTATGTATGAGAATTACGACATTGTATATCAGTTGTAGCTCAGACACACGCATCAAAATCAGCTTACATTGTCACTCACCCAACTGTGTCCATCCTTGGTGATATAATGATGACGCCGGCGCGGCTAGTGAGTCCAACGGTGGGTTTGATCCCGACGACGGAGTTGAAGCTGGATGGGCACATGATGGAGCCGTCCGTCTCAGTCCCAAGGGTCACCGCAGCCAAATTCGCGGCTGCCGCGATGGCCGAACCGCTGCTCGAGGCGCACGGTGTAGCCGACGGCACGTACGGATTCTGCACCAGCAACCGAAATAAATCAGCACTGCTGCCGGAGCATTGCCTCTGTTGTTTGCAAGAAATCAATTGACAACTAAGGCAAGCATTCTAGCGAAAAGGGGGATGCGGAGGAGGGGCCGACCTTGCCCTGGCCGCCGCGGGGGCTCCAGCCGGCGGGGATGCCGGGACCACGGAAGTTGCACCACTCGCTGAGGCTGGCGGTGCCGAGGAGCACGGCGCCCGCTTGCCGGAGCCGTTCGACCACGCCGGCATCGCGCGCGGCGCGGGACCCGACCATGGCGAGCGACCCGGCCGTCGCGTTGAGCGCCCCCGCCGTGGCGATGTTGTCCTTGATCAGCACGGGGATGCCGTGTAGTGGCGGGAGCACGCCGGACCTAGCAAGCCGGGCGGCGTCGGCGCGGTCAGCGGCAGCGCGCGCGCCGTCCGGATCGAGCTCGATGACGGCATGGAGGGCGGGATCGACGGACGCGATGCGGTGCAGGTACAGGTCGACGAGGGCGCGGGAGGTGAGCTCCCCGGCGGCGAAGGCACGGTGAATGGAGTCGATGGTGGCCTCCTCCAGCTCGAACGCGGCGACCGCGGTCCCGGCAAGAAGCAGCAGCAACGGGAAGCGGAACAGCGGAACTGCCATTGTTGTCCTGTATATTTGTATGTGGGGAACAAGGTCGCGATTTGGGTGAAGATAAGCGAGGTTAGCGTTGACTATTGAACTTAAGAATTGAGATTATTACCCATGATAATGGAGATAAGATGCAACATGAACTTCGATGGAACCGTGTTACAACTTGCGTTTATTTGTTTGAAAATCTCCACATTTTGAAATATATGGCGCATGGAATAACAAATCTAGTCTAGTTTGAATTAAATTAGTTGCTCTAAACATCATCATTTATTTAATAATGTACTCCCTTCGATTTTTAAATATTGACATTGTTGCTTTCTAATGTCATATAATATTTAATTATTTATTCTATTAAAAACATTTCTAAATATCATACATTTTATTATATTTTGTTATATTATTAAAGATATTTAAAATATGACTAATAAAATTACACATCTAACTAATTTTTTTAATAGATAAACGATCAAAGATGGGTAAAAAGTTAACAGTGTCAACATGTTTTAAAACGAATAGAAGAAAGTAGTATTTTGTGTCGAAGCTCCATTCCGTCATGTTGAGGTCCGGGCGTCGTCTATTGTGAATTTAACTTTTAAAATTCGGGTAGCAGAGACACACTACTGTATTTTTTTCTTATATTTTTTTATGCGTGGCAAGAGAATTATTGGTTTTTGAAATACCAACATGTTGTCTTATGTTATTGATTGAAAGATACTATTATAATTTTACAAAGTTTAGATATGTTACTCCATCCCAAATTCGTTCTCACTTCTCGAAACAATTTTTTCTCTTCTCGATACATATTCACTCTATCTCTCTCGTCTTCGTTTTCGTATATCTTGCATTTTTCACTTTTTTAATTCCTGTGCCCGGACCTCCGGACCTAAAACGACTTGTAAAAAATAACGGGTGGAATATTGTCACGCGGGTCATTAACAGCAGGGGTCCCCTTTATGTTATGTGGGTAGCGTTGTCTCCTTTGGAGTGGAAGAAATTTTTTTCCCTAATTTTTGTATTTTTCTTATGAAATTGAATAGATTCTTTGTTAAGTTTTTTTGCCATTTTAATAAATTCTTGTGTTGCAAGGTCTTAGTGAGAAACAGAGGGAGGACAATTTATTGACCAAAGGTATGTTGTCACAGTGGAGGGGCCATTCGGGTGTCAAGAATTGAAATTGAATTTAGGAATCACTTTCCAAGAATTGATTAATCGGAATTGAATAAGGTGGAAATTAATTAATTTTCAATACTGTTGTTTGTCTGATAACAGAATTGGTTTCTAGGAATTGAAATCCAACAAAAAAAAGCAACTGTGGTGGCATGGGTGAGCGGGCATGGGAGAGATGGATTCCAGAAAGTTTCGTCATTTTTAGGAGAGAAAGTTCTAATGTAGTACTCCCTCCGGGTCTTAATATGATTGACATCTTGCTTATTTGTAGTTTGGCTTCTAATTTCTGACGTTTTGTGTACTACTCTTAAATTAATTTGGGACCAAATTACCCTTCATTGATCAACGTGCCAGAGAAAAAAAGCAGCAGCATAGGTGGGGATTCGAATCCACCACCCGCTGAACCAATGTGCTGACGGTAGCCAGTTGGAAAGAGAGAGACATTTGTATTGGAGGTGGCATTGAGGCTATTTATTGCTGGTATGAAAAAATGCCCCTTCATTAACAGTGCTTTGGTATGTGAGATTTCTCTAAAACTTCAGAAATTTTGGGATCGGAGGGAGTAGATCTTAACCTTTGGAAAGTGCATGAATCCACAATTCGTTTCCCATGTTTGAGCTAAACAGACTGGCTTGTGAAAAATGGATTCAATTGGGCCCAATCCAAGAGAATCAAACGGGCCCTTAAGATAATAGTATGGTGGACATGGAGAAAATCTCCAGCTAAAGTGTAGCTAAGAGCATCCATAGTGCTGATTCAACTATTGAACCGAGTAAAAATCGAACGTTGTATGGTTCAACCGCTCCAACGAAGCTCCATCGCAAAAGTCGATAGGTGTGACTCAGATTTGGAATAGAGAAATCCTCTCTGTTTCTTCCGAATGGGAGCACTCCTCTCTCCGCTTTAAGCCCACACGGCAGGTTCAAATTATTGGCCTTGGTTTCGCTGTGGATTGCACTAAGTAGGAAGTTCGATTTTGTCTCTCTCGTTGCTCGGTTTGAACATTCCAATTTATTACGTTCCATTATCGAACCACCGTGTTGGATGATGGTTGGGTTCTGCATAATGTGGCGGATACTCTAAGCCCTCTTTTTTGAGCTTTTGCTTTTTAAAAAGCAGCTTTTGGCTACTAGCTTGTAGGAGGTTGCTTTTTGAAAAGCTCTTCTTGAAAAAGCCAGGTCTGTTTGGCATCTTGCTTTTGAGAGGTAGCTTCTTGACTTGCTCGATGGTGCCCTGGCTGGATCTTGCACGAGGTGGTGGGCATGGAGTGCGGCGGCCGGAAGTGTGGAGGACGACGGCCCGGAGCAGCGACCGGCGGCGCTGAAGCGGTAGATCAGCATCACTGGAGCGGGAGACCGGCGCTGTTGAGGGGCGAGTCCGACGGCGCGGTGCAAGGTGAAGGACGATGGGGCGTCGCCGGCATCGAGGAGGGAGCAAGGATGACGGGCCGATGGCTTCACGGGGGAGGGTAGCGGCTTGCCAAATGGGGGCGTGGGGCGGCTAGCGCGAGGAAGGAGAAGGCCGGCGCCGAGAGGGTGGACGACGGGGCGGCGGCGCTAGGCGGTGCATCGCCGGCGTCGAGGAGGGAGGATGACGGGCCGGTGGCTGCACGTGGTGGCGGCGACGACGGCGGCCTGACTGCGGCATGGTGGCAGCAGCGACGGCGGCGGGACGGCGGCGTGGTAGCGGCGGCGATGATGGCCGGACTGCAGCAGGGTGGCGGCGGCGACGGCACACGGACAGCGGTGGGGTGGCGGCGGCAACGGCGGCCGGACGGCGGCAGGGTGCCCGTGATGGCAGATGGGGCTGATCGATAGAGGTGATGTGACCAGCCCCAAAAGCTCCCAAAAGCAACCCAAACCGTGCTTTTGAGTCCTAGTTCATTTTGAGCTTTTGGAATGGATGGCTACTCGAGAAGCTGAGCTCAAACGCTCACTCTTTCTTTGAGCTTTTGGTTTTTGGAGCTGAAAAGCTGAGCAAAAGCTCAAACAAAGAGGGCCTAAGAACATCTCCGATAGCTATCTATAATTGGTACTGCTGAAAATTAGTTTTAGGAGTACTAAAAAGTTATTGAGAGAAATACTACTTTCGTTCCAAAATATAAGCATTTTTAGGTTTGTATAAGATCAAATTCTTCTAACTTTTATTAATAATATCTAAAAAATTACATAATTTTTAATGTCAAAATATACTTTTTATGAAAGCTTATTTCTAATGAATTCAAAAAATATAATTTTTATATGATAAAACATTAATAGTTATACATTATTAGTGGTCAAAGAGATAAAAATTTAACTTTGACTAAATCTAAAAATGCTTATATTTTGAAATGGATGAAGAATTAATACCTTTCGTGCCCGAGCATGGGACGCGAAGGCAGCGGTTCGTTGTGGTTGAGCACGGACGAGACGGCAGCGGCTCTCCATTCCGTCGACAAGTAGGCAGGCGACGGGGGTGGCTCGCCGTGGCCGGGCAGGGGACGCGATGGTAGCGACTCGCTGTGACAGTCAGTGGTGGAGGACCATGGTGGCCAAGTGTAGCCATCGCCATACTTTGATTTGATTGCTATAGTTATCTACACTCATTTTTCCTATGATAAATCAACAAGTAAATATCTATATTTTCAATTGATCATCATCATAGCTACAGCAAACTTTGTTAAAATGAACTAAAATCTTAAAAGCATATTTGAAGCTGCTTTTTTGGCTTTTAGTGTGCAGAGAAATTAAAAATGTATTACAAAAGCAGCTCACTTTTTTAACTAGTCACCAGACAACTTTTTTAACAGCTCAAAAACAAAAGCCCTAACAAACAGTACCTAAGACTGTTTGTTTCAGCTTTTCAGCTGGTTTTTTCTTTTAGAAGCTGAAATAATCAAGGTTATAAAATTTTTGCTTTTGAAAAGATGAAACGTAAGCTTCTGATAAAATTAACTAAAAGCTAAAAAGCATATACTAAGCTGCTTTTCTAATTTTTCATGTGCATGGAAACTAAAAATATATTACAAAATTAAAAATTCGAATTTTATTAGCTATCTTTTTTAACCAGCCATCCACCAACCAACTTTTTTAAAAAGGAAAATTTGGATCTGTGACATCGAAAGATCGTGCCTTTAGAAATTTACCACCGAATCGGACTGGTACACTTATGTAGAGGGGATTCGATTCTTACCCTGGTAGACCCTCGTGAACATCCATTCCATCCATCAATCCTCAGATCCAGCGGCATCAACTTACACCTAACAAAAAAAAAAACAAAACCTAGGGTTAGACGGTCATGGGAAACGAAGCAGGAAACTCCAAAATCGAGGGAGGAACAGAGTTAGCATGGCTTACTTGCCTTTCTCACGCCAAATGGGAGCAGGGAGGCAGCCAATTTGGTTATAATCGCCTAGTGGCGGAGGAGGAACAGAGGAGGGCCTGTGCGTGAGTGAGAATGAGTTTCTAGACGATAGCTGCACGTGAATGGAGGCTCAAGGGCAAACTTGTCTGTTCACTTTGCATATCGAATTAAAAAAAATAAAAATCATATAAACGTTGACAGAACTCGACGGAATGCTATATTTCTAAAGATTTGAATCTTTCGGTGCTACATAAATGTACCAGACCGATTCGGTGATAAATTTCTAAAGGCGCGATCTTTCGATGTCACAGATCCAATTTTCCCTTTTTAAAAACTCAAGCAAAAGCTCAAATAAATAGGGCCTAACTCATCAGCGTTGAGATTCCACACCGTAGCCTAACCTAATCACCAACTCTCACCACCTTTGCCTCCGTCGTCTCTCTCTCCACCACACTGTGAAGGTGACTTCTTTCCTCACGTGTCTCCTTCCCTGTGACCTAGTGAATTTTTATTGTATTTATCGGGGTCATATACCCCAGGTACCTATCGTCCAGGGTTACTCGACGGCCCAGCTACGGTATATGGCCCATCTACGACGACCGACCCACGTTCCTCGTGGGCTAAAAAGAAAGATTCCCGTAAGTTTCTGCTAAGCCCAATCCAGAGGGTCGGATGCGTCCAAAGATAGAACCCCCGTGGGTTGAAGGCTGCGTAACAACAAGGCTTGACCTGACGGCCAAGTAACCGACTTACTTTTCCGACCTCAAGGTCGAGCGACCAACCCGCGACAAGGCTCTGCCAGTACAGAGATTCCTAACACTGTACAGAGGAGACAAGGAGGTCAAGCAACCTCTGTCCCCCTCGGCGCTGAACAGGGGACAGACGAAGGACACTAATGAGGACAGCTGGTGCCATAGGACCGTCAGACACCACGGAATCACCAGAGGATTATTCTCGAAGATGCCAGTGGCCCCACCTGTAAGAGAAAGTCTAGTTCCATGAGAGCCAAGTTTAGTTGCGGCCCCCACTCGTCAGAGAGCTGCCCGTTTCACCCGCCTTATAACCCTAGTCCGGCCCCTATATAGGGCCCATCGAGGGCCCACGTAAGACGAGATTAAGCAATTGATAGAGTTCGATATATGTCCACATAGGTGTGCTAGGGACTCTGCTCGTGCAAGAGTCCTTCCGCCATTGTAAACCACTCGATCATACGTGAGCTCATCGTTTCTGACCCCTGGATGTAGGGTATTACACTTTGCGGTGCCCTAAACCAGGTTACATTCTTAAGTCCTCTGTGGATTAGGTCATATCGGCAAGAAAGAAGCGCACTGTACCCCCTCCGATCGTATAAATTCGTATTGTGCTGGTGTACGAAACACTGACAGTTGGGACACCAGGTAGGGGTATTCGTGATGTGCCTCGCTTCATCATCGATGGCTTTGATCTTCACCATGGTGAGAGAGTCTTCAGTCTCTCAACTTCGTCTTAGGAGGTTCACGATCGCCTTCACTCTAGACGGCAAGTCGTGGCGCGTCCCCCGTCTTTGCCGTTGGCCTGGCCTTCTGCTTCGGGAGCCTGGACTTTATCGCCAACTCTGACGGCGAGCTCCATCTCCGGGTGCCGCGTGCCAAGCGCACGGCCTGGCGTTGTCGAACCCGCACCGCGCTGGGTCATGATCCAACGCGCGAGTGCTTCATGCTTCACGGTACGAGTGCTGGGGGTACTCCCCTCGGTGCAACGCCTGTCGGCAACACTTCACCGAGACATCGAGCGACCAGTATCGTAGAGGAGGCCCTACGACGCAGATCGTCCGCTCATAGGCCAACTCCGCCTGACTTGAGGGGTCGGCGCGCAAATCGCTGCCTCCGGCCACCGTCAACCTTCAAAACTGAGCCCGCATCACCTACCAACAGATCATAGCAACGGACATGCCTACTTTCAACTGTGCGATCGACAACGTGGTGGCAGCTGTGAAAATTCTACACGAGTCCATAACTCCAGTGCATCCCATGGTTGTCGAGACCCATGATCGTCTTTGCGCCTTCCTCGACGCTACGCTCCAGCAAGAGGGGACCAAGATACCTCCACCTCCACCGCCACGGTCCGAGGTCCGTAGCAGCCACTGACCAGGTGGTAGGGCGGAGCGGTCAGACCCTCCACCCGCTTCCATCCGACGGCGCCTCGGCCCGACCATGACGTTCGTCACACCATCGACGCTCGGCAACAGGCCAAAAGTGACTTCCACGCCGAATCGCACCGGGAACGAACTCTCGGGTACTTCGAGCACCATCGTCGGAGACGAACTCCGGACTACCACGATCGCCGATGCAGCCACAACCGTTCTCGGAGCCCCAGCCCCGACAGGGTCGGGCCCCGAGCCTTCGGACACGCCATCCGACGCGCGCGGTTCCCACTCGTTTTTGTGCGTCCGCCAACATCACCAAGTACGTCGGCGAGTCGAATCCGACCCACTGGCTCAAAGATTACCACTTTCCGTGCTGAGCAGGAGGGGCGGATGACCTGTTTGCCATTCAGTACCTGCCACTCTTCCTGGCCGACTCGGCTAGGGGGTGGCTCGAGCACCTTCCCGCCGATTGCATCCGGGATTGGTCTGACCTTCGTCGAGTCTTCATCGGCAACTTACAGGGGACCTACACGCGCCCGGGGAACTCCTAGGATCGGAAGAACTGCAAGCAGCAGTCCAGAGAATTGCTCCGCGACTACATCCAGCGTTTTTCGCGCAAGCGGAATGAGCTGCCCAACGTGAGCGATGCCGATGTCATCAACGCCTTTCACCTGCGATGCGACTTCCAAGGCCCTCGTCCACAAAGTCGGGTTTAAAAACCCTCGGACGGCCCTCGCACTACTCGACATCGCCACTACTTTCGCCACTGGAGAGGAGGCTGTCCAAGCCAACTTCGACCGAGACTGAGATAAGGACAAGGAGAAATCCAAGTCCGACCGCAAGTCTGATCACCGCTTTGACCAGCGCTACGACCGTCGGGATGACCAGGATGGGGGCGGCTCGAACAGCAAGAAACCCAAGAAGGGTCGGCAGCACGACGACGAGTTCGTGGGCGTCACCGAGCGACGACCCCGACCCCAAGCCAAAGCTTCGCTCAACACGACCACTACTTCGAGAAGCTTCTCGATAAGCCATGTCCGAACCACTCTACTCCAGTCCAGCACCTCTACAAGGATTGCCGCCTGATTTAGCACTTACTGATGGGCCACCTCCGGACCCAACCATGCCAACCTCAACGTCCCGACCCCCCAGAGAAGGGCACTAAGGAGAACGCCGACCCTGCCTTCCCCGAGCCTGAGGGCTGGCTTATGATTTTTGGCGTGCTGTGGGCTTGCGAGCCTCGACGCCGCTAGAAGTTGATCTGGCGAGAAGTCAACATCGCCGACCCCGCCGTTCCAACCTACATCAAGTGGTCGGAAGAACCCATCATCTTCGACAGATCCGAACATCCCGATAGGGTGCCTCAGCCAGGGCACCTTCCTCTCATGCTCGACCCCATCGTCGGGAACACATGCCTCACCAAAGTCTTCATGTACGACAACAGCACTCTAAACATCCTCTACATTGACACCTTCAACACCATGAAGCTCTCACGACCGGACCTCTGGTCAAGCCACGCTCCATTTCACAAAGTGATCCCAGGGGACAGTTCTGTTCCTATGGGTCAAATTGACCTCCCAGTCACCTTCAGCGACCGCAACAACTTCAGGACCAAGACGCTCACCTTTGAGGTGGCCAACATCGTCGGAACATATCATGCCATCCTCGACCGACCCTGCTACGTCAAGTTCATGACAGTCCCCAACTATGTCTATCTCAAGCTGAAGATGCCAAGGCCCAAGGGCGTCATCACTGTGGCGTCGCACATCACACAGGCGCTCGCCTGTGAGCAAGAAAGCTTTGAGCTGGCTTTTTCTCTCTTGGCGTCGGCTGAGCTTGAGGAGATCCGCAAGTCCAAAGGGTCGGCTCCGATCCCGACCCTTGACTCCAAGCCTTCAGCCTCTATGTCCTTCGAACCTGATAGTGACTCCAAGGAGATCATCCTCTACTCGTCTAACCCCGCCAAGAGGGCCAGGGTTGAGACAGCACTCTATGACAAATAGGAAAGCGCGCTCGTCGACTTCCTCATCCAGAATCGGGACATCTTCGCCTGGGCACCTTGCGCCATACCTGGCATCCCGAAGGAGGTCGTCGAGCACTCCCTCAACATCAAGCCTAGATCCCGACCCGTACGACAACTACTTTGATGCTTCGACGATGAGAAGAAGAAGGCCATAGGGAAAGAAATTACTAAGCTGCTCGATGCTAAGTTCATTTGTGAGGTCTACCACTCCGAGTGGCTAGCCAACCCTGTAATGGCCAAGAAAAAGAATGGAAAATGGAGGATGTGTGTTGATTATACGAGTCTCAAAAAGGCATGCCCAAAGGATCCATTTCCTTTGCCGCGCATAGATCAGGTGGTCGATTCCACCGCCGGCTGTGAGACCCTTAGTTTTCTTGATGCGTACTCCGGGTACCATCAAATTTCTATGCGAGGTTCCGACCAGCCCGCCACCTACTTCATCACTCCGTTCGGCTCTTTTTGCTACGTCACAATGCCGTTCGGACTGAATAATGCCGGCGCAACCTATCAGCGCTGCATGCAAAAATGTTTCCACGACCAACTTGGTCGGAACTTTGAAGTCTACATCGATGACATCGTTATCAAGACCCGAAAGATCGACGGCCTTATCGCCGACCTGGAGGAAACCTCCGACGGTACCACGTCAAGCTCAACCCCGAGAAATGCGTATTCGGTGTTCCCTCGGGCAAGTTGCTTGGGTTCGTTATCTTTAAGCATGGCATTGAAGCCAATCCCAAAAAGATAGCGGCGATCCTGAATCTTGGCCCTGTCAAGAACGTCAAAGGTGTCCAGAGACTCACTGGGTGCCTCACGCCCCTCAGCTGCTTCATCTCCCAACTCGGTGAGAAGGCAATGCCTTTTTATCAACTGATGTGCAAGTACGACCATTTCACCTGGACCGCCGAGGCCCTGGAAGCCTTTGATCAATTGAAGACCCTACTGTCAACACCACCGATCCTCACTTTGCCAACCCCCAGTGAGGTTTTGCTCCTCTATATCTCCGCAACTTCCAAGGTGGTCAGCACTGTCCTTGTCGTCGAGCGCTCGGAGGAGGGCCGGGCTTTAAAAGTCTAGCGGCCTGTTTACTTCGTCAGTGAGGTCCTCGTTGATGCCAAAACCCGCTACACGCAAGTGGAGAAGCTGATCTACGCCATCCTCATCACCAAGCGGAAACTACGACATTACTTCGACAGCCACTCCGTCTTGGTGGTCACAAGCTTTCCACTTGGAGAGGTCGTCACCAACAAAGATGCGATTGGACGGATCGCCACGTGGGCCATGGAGCTCATGGGCCACGACATCTCCTACGTACCGCGTCAAGCCATCAAATCTCAAGTCCTCACTGACTTCATCGCCGAGTGAACCGAGGCCCAAGAGCAGCCGACCCCTGCCGACCTCGAACACTGGATCATGTTCTTCGATGGCTCCTGCATGCTTCAGGGCTTGGGAGCTGACATCGTCCTCATCTGTCCGAAAGATGACAAGTTTCGCTACGTTCTTCAGATTCACTTACGTGCCTCAAACAACGTCGCCGAGTATGAAGCTCTCCTTCACGGTCTTCAGATAGCAATCACCCTTAGCGTCCGACGGCTCTACGTAAAGGGCGACTCCGAGCTTGTTGTAAATCAAGTCATGAAGGCCTCAAGCTGCTGTGATCTGAAGATGGAAGCTTATTGCCAGGAAGTTCGTAAGCTCGAAAACAAGTTCGACGTGCTTGATCTACACCATGTTCTACACCGCGACAACGAAGCGGCTGACTACTTCGCCAAGGTGGCCTCGGGTCGGGACCCCGTCGCCGACAACGTTTTCCTTGAAGTCCTCACCAAGCCGACCATCAAGATCAAGGACGAAGAGACTGACCCTTCGCTTGACGCCCTGGTCGGCGAGCCGGCCCTGACCCCTGAGTCGGAGAATTTGGCCATCATTCCCAACTGGTCCCAAGATATTTTTGCCTTCCTCCAGGATGGCACACTCCCAACCGACGCTAACGAAGCCCGACGCATCTCCCGACGGGCCAAAGCCAACACCATCATCAACAACGAGTTATACAAGCGAAGCATGAGAGGTGTTCTTCAATGCTGCATCCCTCAGGTAGAAGGTCGACACATCCTCAATGACATCCACTCAGGAATTTGCGGGCATCATGTCGCCCCAAGGACCTTGGTGGGAAAAGTTTTTCGCCAGGGATTTTATTGGCCTTCAGCAATTGCCGACGCCAAGCAATTAGTCCACTTTTGCTGAGGGTGCCAGTTCTACGCCCGACAGACCCACCTGCCAGCTCAAGAACTCCAAACGATCCCGATCACCTGGCCTTCGCGGTCTGGGCCTCGACATCCTCGGCCCTTTCCAAAACGCGCCCGAGGGCTTCACCCACCTCTTCGTCACCATCGACAAGTTCACTTAGTGGATTGAAGCAAAACCGGTGCCCTGGATCAGCGTCGGCCAAGCGATCGAATTCTTCTACGACATCATCTGCCGCTTTGGGGTCTCGAACTCCATCATCACCGATAACGACGCACAGTTCACCAATTGGCTATTCCATAAATTTTGCGAGGAGTACCACATCCGACTCGACTTCGCATCCGTGGCCCATCCGAGGACCAACGGTGAGGTTGGACATGCCAATGGCATGGTGCTCCAGGGGCTTAAACCCCGACTCTACGGCTATGTCGAGAATGAAGCCAGCCAGTGGGCCCAGGAACTCCCCTCCATGCTCTGGGGCCTGTGGACGACCCCAATCGGACGATGGGTTTTACCCTGTTCTTCATGGCATTTGGCGCCGAAGACGTTTTGCCGACCGACATCGACTACGATTTTTCGCGAGTCCAGGCCTACAGTGAAGAAGCATCGGAGGCAGCGCGGCAAGACGCCCTGAACCAACTCGATGAAGCATGCAACATCGCCATCCTGCGGTAGACTAAGTACCAGTAGAGTCTCCGTCGACTACACGCTTGGTGGATCAAGGGTCGGGCATTCAACGTCGGCGACCTAGTCTTGAAGAGAGTCCAAACTAAGGCCAGGAATCACAAGTTGTCACCCCCCTGGGAAGGGCCCTTTGTAATCAAGCAAGTTCTAAGGCCTAGCGCCTACAAGCCGGGGACCGAGAGCGGCGAAGAGCTCGCAGTGCTTGGAACATTGAAAACTTGCGTCGTTTCTATGCATAATAAAGTCAGTTAAGTTTCTTGAGCATATCTTATCTCTTTTCATTCTGGCCGGTGACGCGCGGCCGAAAGGCTGACCCCCGCCCGCCTGGGGGGCTATCTGAGTGTCCCTTGCGACATGTTCGCTGACCCCTCGCGATGAGCTCGCTTGGCAGGCCCTGAAACCTCCGGCTCGGTGGTCGGTCCATGCAAATTTTGAAGTTAAATCTCGACCCACGCTGGCCTGAACTCCGAAAGTTCCCTCGGGTCGGCGTGATTTAACTGAGAACAGCGCTGCGGACCGACCCCATTGTTTCCATTCTCAGGTTTCGTGCTTCTCGTTTTGCTCATGCTCCGCGCCTCCTTTTCGCTTCAGGCCCCAGCTTGGTCCGCGCAAGTTTTGATGTTAAATCCCGACCCGCGCTGGTGTGAACTCCGAAAGTTCCCTCGGGTCGGCGCGATTTAACTAAGAACAACGTAGCGGTCCGACCCCACCATTTTCGTTCTTAGGCTCTGCGCCTTTCGTTTTCATTTTAAGGCTCCGGCCTCGTTTCTTGGGAGGCTCTACTTCCCAACCTGCGTCAAGCACGCGGGTGACCCTTGGGTGTGTGAAGTAAATTCTAAGTACTAGCGTTTGAGTCTTTCCTCGCGGCTGACGATCGACGACCCGGGTCGGTGACGCCTTACGGCTGCATTGAGTCCGACACTCAACCCTACGGACTATACCCGACTTGGTCGCTCAGTCAAACGTCCAACGGATGAAAAAAACACGAAGTTGCAAAGAAGGTTACACGGCATGAGCAATGGTTGGAACATAATTCATTACTACTAAGTATCTTACAAAAGATGTCCAAGTACATCACAAAATTATTACAGGAAAAGAAAAGAAGACCTAAATATATGAATTCTGGGGCGCCGGCGGAGGATCTCGGGGTCGGGTCAGCATTGAGACGAACCTATCCCGCACGAAGTTCGCTGACTCGAGGGCAGCGCAGAGGTCAGCCGCTCGGGGCCGCACATCCTCTGTCAAGCACGTGATCTCTGCGTTTGGGGTGTCGGCAGCGAAGCCCTCAGGAGGCACACACGAGATCTATCCTCGGCTAATGCGACGCCGCGTGCGCCAAGGCCAAAGACGCCCCGTCTTGCAGAGCACCAGTCAGCACAGCGGCGATCAGCCAGTGCAGGTACGTCAACATGTACTCGGCATAGTCCATCGAGACTTTGACCTCGCGTACCCTGACGAAGACAGCTGGGAGCAGGCGGCGCACGGCCGCCATCAGGTTCTGGAGGGTGCGGGTCATGGCTCCAATGTGAAACGAAGATAAGCGGCCGACCCCACATCGACACTTGAACAAACATGATCTACAAACGCAGATGCTGTCGCGTTCCTCCATGGCGATGCTGGTGGCGGTATTTGCATCCTCCACCTCCTGTCGCGCGCGGGCCACGTCCTCGTCGGAGGACAGGCGTAGGTCCTTCAGCTCCGCTGTAAGCTTTGCGATTTCGCCCTCCACGATCACGAGCTTCACCTCGACGGCGGTCCGCTACTCCACCGCCTTCTTCGCCTCCGCCTCCGCTCGCTCGGCCCGCTGCTTGAACTCTGGACAAGGCGATCGACTTTAACTCCTAGCTCCTAGGGTAAGAGGGGGTCAGGAACAGAGGTCGGGAGAACGACACTTACGGACAGCAGCAAACTGCGCGGTGGTAAGGTCGGAAGAGAGTTTCTTCTTCTCCCAGCCACCTGGGCTTCTGCTCGAGCAGCCCGGGCCTCTTGTTGTGCCGCCAAGGCCTCGTCTCGAGCGGCCTTGACCTCGCGGTGGAGCCGGTGGGCATTCTCCGACGACGCCTCTCGGCCGACCCAGACCCGGTCCAGCACTACGCGGAGGGACTCCACTGCAGCCGTCGGCTCCGCGGGAGTGGCCGGAGACGACACTTGGCCGCCTCCACTGCCCTCTATCACCGGCTTTGCAGAAAGGATAGCCGGGGAGGACGCTGGGTCGCCTCCCCCAACTGCCATCTCATCACCCCTCTCGGCACCTATGACCGAGAGGGACGGGACCACCACTCCTTCTGCAGCCTCTCCCCGACCCTCGGCATCTGTGCCCGAGGGGGAGGCTGCGGGTCTTTCGCAACCGCAACCACACCCTGACCCTGGGCAGGGGCCAGGGGAGGCTGCGCAACTTCTTCAAGTACCGGCACGCTGGCCGGTGGGTCTTGCTGTTGAGGACTCGGAGGCAGTTCAATTGGAACGCCCGCCACCGCCGCCGCTGCGGGGTCCGAACCCTCTTCGCCGACATGCGGCATGCTGACCGCCGCGACAGCAAGGGCAACAGCTGCCCTACAAAAAACAGACGAGATAAGTTCACCACTTAGCTAACGCTCACTTCGACAAAAAGAGAATGCAAGTGCAGGCACTTACGCTTTTGACTGGCGGATCGGGATGCGCCGGTCATCGCCAGCGATGGTTGCCTGGCCCCCGAGGCGCGGGTAGTCACCGCCGCCGCCACCCGCACGGACGGCGGCACCGGGTGGACGAACGGGTCGGCCCCGAGGATGACGCTCGACCCGCCAAGCCTGATTCTCTTCAGGGGGTCGGAGGGGCCGAGTCAGACTCAGTGTCTGACCCAAAGTCATGGAGGTCGTCCGACCCTTCGACGATGACACTTGAACTGGAGCACCCGCCGCTTGCGCGGCCAAGGCGATCACCTCCGCCCGTGTCGGCTGAGGGGCCGGGCCAAAGACCTGCGCGACCAGGCCTCCTGGCTTCGGCCGACCGGAGGATTTCTTGTATGATCTCTTCTTGGAGCCACTCGAGCCGGCGCCCCTGGCAGGCTGGGAAGCTGCAGCTGTCGCCGATGACCTCGACGCTCGGGTCGCGGCCGGCGCTGCATGGGCGGTCGTTGAAGACCGACCCGCCGCCGGAGACGTTGGCGCTGGAGGAGAGGGAGCACTCGCCGGCACCGCTGCCGGAACGTGCGAGGAGGACGTGTTCGCCTGAATCGACACAGACAACAAGATAGACCGACGGCTACAGTCATCAAGCTACAAGTAACAAAGAAGGAAATCGGCTTACCCAACGCGCGGACATCGGCCCCGGCCTTCTCATGAGGTCCGCCTCCTCGTATCCTTCGAACATACGGGTGACGTGACTCGCAATGTCGTTGCTCGTCAGATCGTCTCCGACCACCAGGCGCGTGTCATCCTGGGCACCAGTGTATTCATCCATCCGCCGCTTGCACCGTTGGAGCGGGCGCACAAGACGACGCATGAAGACGATGGCCACCTCGATGGCCAACAGCCTGGCCTCCCAGAGCTGCCTAATCTGATCGAGGTATGGGGCCAGAACCTGCACCTCCTCGTCCGATGGCGAGGAAGTCCACAAGTCGACGGTCACGGTGGTCTCATTACGGAATGCTGGGATCCGGGGGCCGAGATTGGTGGTGTAAAACCACTAATCGTCCCAGCCCTTCAACAAGTTCTTCAGGGGCATGTCGAGGTACTCCCCCGACCGCGTGCTCCGGAGGCAGATGCCGGCGCACCCGTAGCGCCGGCTGGTGCGCTGCGCGCGCTGCCCAGCCGCGTCACGTTGAAGAAGTACCTCCACAAGTTGGTGTGTGGAGGGATCCCGAGGAAGGCCTCGCAAAGCGTGATAAAGGGCGCGATGTGGAGCACCCCGTTCCGATTGAGGTGGTGGAGGCCGACCTGATAGAAGGTGAGGACTCGCGGACGAATCTGCAGCATGGGAGCCCGAGCCCGCTGTCGTGGAAGGAGAGGAAAGAGACGATCTGATTCGGCGCGGGGGCTGGGACCTGTTGCTGCGCCGCCGGCCTCCAGCCGATGATGTCCCGCTTCTGGAGGAACCTCTTCTCCATGCGGTCCCTCAGGATGTCATCCGACACGTTGGACGCCTTCCACTTGGGGGCCATGGCTGCTGCTACGGCGACGACGGCAAACGACGAGGTGGAGACGAAAGCAAAGAAGGCTAAGAGCGTAGAAGAAGGCAAGAGCACGAGGAGGACGAAAACTAAAGGCAACGGCTGGAGTGGGTTTCAAAATCCCTTCCGGCCGCTTTTATAACCGAGGGAGGCGAACTGTTCCGTCTCTGCGGTTCTCGGGACACAATCCCACGAAACGACGGGGAGTTACTCCCACGTAATGATGGGCACCCGAACCGTCGGGCACCCACAATCTTCGCACCCTACCCGCCGACAGGGGGGCCCGGCACAAAGCCCTTGTCGTGTCCGCCGGCCAAAATGACGTAAGCCCGCCTGTAGACGCCTGCCAGGCGCATTGATTGCTCGGACGACGCCAGACGGACGGGACGTGCACGCGCGGATCGCGGCACTGGGTGGCTGTTCAACTTTTGAGAACCACTCATTGCGCGCCACATGGCCACGTCGGAAGCCCGGACTCAAAGCACCGGGGCGATCGGGGGACCGGCTGCCAAACAGTCCACCCACGATTTCCAAAACCCACCCGCCAACGGGTGGGCCTAAGGCAAACTCTCGTTGCCTCTGCTGGTCAAAGTGACATCAGCTCGACTGCACGCGCCTGCCACGCACAGTAATTGCTTGGCTGGCACCAGACGGACAAGACGCGCACGCACGGATCGCCGCGCAGGGCGATGGTTCAAATTTCAAAAACCAGTTACCGTCCTCCACGTGGACGTGACGGGACTCGAACCCGTACATTAGGGCAGTCGCGGATCGGCTGCCGAGCCATTCGGTCGGACCCCTGCCCTCGAGCATTGATCACGGAGTATGGCCAATCCGCTTGGCCCATCCTAGGCGCAAGTGCTGGTCATGAACATACGACTGATCCGACCGGTCCGTTCTAGGCACTCAACACAAACCCGGCTACGAATAAAGCCGGTCCTGAGCTCTGATGGTCAAGGAATCCAAGTCCCGCCTGTCCGACCGAATCGTTCAGGAGTGAAGGGCATTAGAATCAAAATTTCTATTTAGACCCCCTGACCGACCCTACGGATCGCCCGGGGGCTCAGGGGCTACGCCCTACGGGTGTGCTCGCGCGCACCCGTAGGATTGATTACAACACTTCGATGCATCAAACCCCTCGATCGACCCTACAGATCACCCGGGGGCTCACGGCCTATGCCCTACAGGTGCGCTCGCGCGCGCCCGGAGGACCAACTTCGAAGAACAACAACGAATCAAACCCTTCGACCGACCCTACGGATCGCCCGGGGGCTTGGGAGCTACACCCTACGGGCGCGCTCGCGCACACCCATAGGAACGACATGAAGGACAATGACGGAATGACTATAATGACGCATCAAACCCCCCGGCCGACCCTCCGGTTCGCCCGAGGGCTCAGGGCCACGCCCTACGGGCGCACTCGTGCACACCCGTAGGACCGATCATTGGAGATTGACTACAATGCCCGCTACGAATCAGCCTTGCACCGCCTCAACAGGATTGCAAACGATGCAGGGCTCAGGGGCTACTGTCGGGGTTATATACCCCGGGTACCTTCAGCCCGAGGTTACTCGACGGCCCAGCTATGGTATATGGCCCATCTACGACGACCAGCCCACGTTACTCGTTGGTCAGAAGGAAGATTCTCGTAAGTTTCCGCAAAGCCCAACCCAGAGGGTTGGGCGCGTCCAAGGACAGAAGCCACGCCAACCTCTGTGGGTCAGGGGCTGCGTAACGACAAGGCTTGGCCGACCGACGGCCAAGTAACCGACTTACTTTTTCGATCTCTGGGTCGGGCGACCAACCCGCGACAAGCCCCTGCCAGTACAGAGATTCCTAACACTGTACAAAGGAGGCAGGGAGGTAAAGCAACCTTTGTCCCCCTTGGCACTGAACAGGGGACAGACGAAGGACACTGACTACGACAGTTGGCACCATTGGACCATTAGGCGCCAAGGAATCGCCAGAGGATTATTCTCAAAGTGCCGGTGGCCCCACCCATCAGAGGAAGTCCAGTTCTGAGAGAGCTAAGTTTAGTTGCGGCCGCCACTCGTCAGGGAGCTGCCCATTTCACCTGCCTTGTAACCCGGTCCGGCCCCTATATAAGGGCCCGTCGGGGACCTCGTAAGACGAGATTAAGCAATTGATAGAGTTCGATACACGTCCACATAGGCGCGCTAGGGACTCTTCTCGTGCGAGAGCCCTTCCGCCATTGTAAACCACTCGATCATACGTGAGTTCATCGTTTCCGACCCCTAGACGTAGGGTATTACACCTCACGGTGGCCCGAACTAGGTTACGTTCTTGAGTCCTCCGTGGATTAGGCCATATCGGCAAGGAAGAAGCGCACCGTACCCCCTCCGATCGTATAAATTCGTACTGTGCCGGTGTACGGAGCACCGACAGTATTTTTTCCATCGCGTTGGATCCACAGGGAAGGTTTTATAAAAAAGTACTATGCTATGAGAGAAGTCCACAGGAGGAGAAGTCATATCCCATCACGGTTCGCATTGTATGCCACCCCAGGACAGTGGTGTTTCCTCGCGGGTGGACCACATATGCTATGGTATATCTAAGATTTTAGGTGTGCATTAAAATATATATAGATTATACTATTTTATATAGGATTTATACTAAATTATATATGCAAAAAATATTACGATATACTCTTATTACGATCCTAGGTACGCGGCTGATTCAAAACCTCCTCTAAGTCCAGAGGCTACGGAAGCCCGTCGGGGAAACTCACTACTCCCTAAATTCTGGTAAGATTTGGATGTTGAGTAAAATCAATAATGATTTCAGCTGACCGAAGAAAAGGTTTTCATATAAAAAAATTCAAGTAATGAAGTAATTAAAACTTGGAGTGGAATTGGTTCAGAAGTAGGGTAGGCTATCATTTTCGCTCTCGTTGTCCGTCCCCCTCCCCTGTTAGATATTGAGAATCTTTTGTCTGTTTGATGGCGACTTTTGATTTTATTGTTTCGTGTTGTTATCAAGCAACACTGTTGCATGTGGCTGAAACCACGTTGGGAATGCAGAATGGAGGATATTTTCCTGTTACCAACTCCTTCATTTTTTAATTATTATTATCATTTAGTTTTAACGTTATATTTACTATGTATTTCATTAAAAATATGAAAATATTATATATTTGTTTTATACTTTGCTTTATCATTAAAGGTTTTTGAAATATAGCCTATAATTTTACACATTTTAGTTACTTTTTTAATAAGATGAATGGTAAAAATGACTTAAAAATTAACGATGACAGCAAAAAAGAGAAAGTATATTTTTTATAAAATTGAACTGACTCATATCAAATATCCATGTAATTTCTTTATGTAAATTGTCAGTTTGAAAGAACCCTGAACTTGAGATATTGTTTGAGCAAATCACTCATGAGCCCTTGGAAAAAAATGGTAATCCCTTCTTAGCCATATTTTACCTTCTGTGCCCCCAGTTGAGATTTCCCTTCCAGTATATACCACTCTCAAGTAGAAAAATACCGTGAAACACTTCTTCATTAAAGATGTAACATGAAAATATTATTTTATAAAATAATAGATAGCAAAAGAGAATTATTGAGATTTTGTTTTCAGAATTTTAACAAGTTCTTTAATGTATCTAAATACAAAGGTATGTTGAATTTGTGTGAAATTTTAATTCATAATATATGTTGGATTTGTAATGGACCTAATTACATAGTTATTCATTGTTATATGCTCTATAAAAACACAGATATTGAAACAATTGAAGTAAACTTTGCTTGAGCTATACAAAAGAAGAAAAACAAATACCTAAACGACACAAAAAAAACCCCTCAATAGTGGCATATAGAGGAAGGTACAGAAGGCAAAATGATTTTTCCAATGAATGAGAAGGCATTGAGATTTTTTCAATGTCCCACGAAGGATTTACTCATATTGTTTCTGGAAGAAACATATCAGAAAATTCGTCAGAAGTAGTGGGTTTGGGGCCTCAAAAGTGTGCAGTTGATTCTTATTTTTAAGACTTGTCGTAGGAACTCTGATGTTAAACCGTAATTGGTCATCGTTATAAGCTAATTGAACCATCAAGGTGTCAGATGATTAATATGAACTTGTCGTCAGAAAATTCTTAGTTGATGGTTTAAACTACTAGATCTGAAGTTCGCCGTGGTCCCCTGTCCAGGTTCTTTGACAAGGCAGCTGTTGTAGCAGCAGAGTCCAACGAAAAAGGTGCAGCAGCACTGACGAACCCATGCAGGCTCTGCACGGTGTCCCAGGTGGAGGAGCTGAGGATGCTTCTCAGGATGTTCCCAATCTGGACATCGATGATCCTCTTCTTCGCGACCACCATTCAGATGTCGTCCACGTTCATCGAGCAGGCCGCGGCCATGGACAACCGTGTCGGCCTGTTCACCCTGCCGCCCGCATCCCTGGGGACCTTCGAAGTCATCAGCATGATGATCTGCGTCACCGTCTACGACGCCGTCCTAGTACCGCTGGCGCGACGCGTCACCGGCAAGGACCGCGGCCTGTCGCAGCTACAGCGGCTCGGCGTCGGTCTCGTGCTGTCCGTGGTCGGCATGGTGTACGCGGCGTTGCTCGAGGCGAGGCGGCTGGCGCTCGCACGGGCGGCTGCGCCAGCGATGAATATCATGTGGCAGGCGCCGGCGTATGTAGTGCTCGGCGCAGGGAAGATGTTCACGGTCATCGGCCTCCTCGAGTTCTTCTACGACCAGTCGCCAAGCGGCATGAAGAGCCTCGGCACCGCGCTGGCGCAGCTCACCGTCGCGGTGGGAAACTACGTCAACTCGGCTGTGGTCGGCCCCGTGGCGGTGGTGACGGGACGTGGCGAGAAGCCCGGGTGGATCCCGGACGACTTAAACGAGGGTCATCTGGATTACTTCTTCTGGCTGATGGCAGCTCTCAGCGTAATGAACCTACTGCACTTCTTGCACTGCTCTTCAAGATACAGAGGCAACAGCAACATAGCTTCATGACATGTAAGAATGACGCATCTTGGAGAATGATGTCTGCAGTCTGCTTGTGGGTTTCCGTCTGGAAAACCCAGTATCAATTATTACTTCGCAAAGCCATAATGACATATGATCTTTAATAGCATACATTCACCATTCTTTAATTGTTGTCGTCGTTGATTTCTAATTACAGCTTTGACCATTCGCCTTATTCAAATTTTTTTAATAAATATTATATATTTTGTTATAATTTTTTTATTATGAGAGTTATTTGAATCACAATTTAAAATTTTACATATTTGAACTAATTTTTTTGAATAAGACGAATGGTGAAGAACGGAGCGAGTACATGTTTTCTCTTCAATGTCGGTACTGTTCAGGGAAATCACTGAATTCATTCTAGTCCCTGTTGCAACGGCAGGAAGATAGACCAAGCATAAAAATTTCATGCCGTGAACTGGAGGATTCGGAACGACCATCGTTGTGTATCTATCTCAATATTTATTTTCTGGTCTGTAATAATGGGCACCTACATGTATCATAGACTAGAATATTAATATTTACTAATATTTATTTTCGGTCCCTTTATTTTCTGGTATGTAATAATGGGCAGCTATATGTACCATAGACTAGACTATTAATATTTACAAATTTAGACTCCGTGCAGTGTTGCGGGCACTCAACATTTACAAACTACTAAAGAAGATTTACATGTGGTACATTGTGGCTCTTAGTATGGATAGTATGTACGAATATAAGTTTTGTTTGACAGAAGGCTCCTGGGATCTATTAGAGCTAATACAGAGGCATGAGTTTATAATAAATCTATTGATAATCATAAATTATTGTTGGAACTAATCTTGATTCATGTATCTGCATGTTTAATTTTTAGCTTGCATGTAGTTAAGTTAGTGTAGGTCACTTGCAATTAGGAGATGTGTAACTATTGGCTGAAGGGCAAGTGATGTGCCGTGCGATGCAGACTTTGCGGCGGTGAAGCAGTGTTGCATGGATGACCAAGCCTAGCTGTGCATGCACGCGAAGTGCTTGGAGAGGCACAAGATTACATGCAAGAAACGGCCAACGATGTTGCGTTGTGCAGCCTGGGTCAAGGCCACGAAGTGAGTTTGTTGGCTAGAAAATAGTTTCTGATTTGCATGGCGGTTGCATGATGTGAGTGGCCGGTTATTATCGCTTCCTCTGTTCTTTAATGGATGTTGCCGTTGATTTTCAACATCAACTTGACCATTCTTTTTATTCAAAAAATTAGTTCAAATGAGTAAAACATTAAGTTTGTAACACTTCGTGCTTCGAAGTAAAAGAGCCAATTGTTCAAAATGATTCTAACTGGTTTCAAAAATTAGTTTAAACTTCAAAATGAGAGTTCAAAATTTTCAATGGAATGATGCGAAACAAAATTTTCTCTTGATTGTTCATGCAATAACTTGAATTTTAAAATTTTTGTAAAAATTTTATTTGAGGTTTAAAGGTCTCAAATAAATAAATTTTCTCATAAAGCTTGCCTGTATTTGAAATTTAATAACTTTTAATTATTTCTATTTTCAACTTGGGCCCAAAACAAAAGTTGTTCCTCTAAAAACGTTCTATCTCTCTGCAAAGTTACATAATTTTTGGAGCTTGGAAAGTTTAGATTTCGAAGCAAAACAGCGAGCAGCGCAGAAAATCAACGAAAATCGGAAAAATTGAAAAATCTCCGCGGGACCCACCTGTCAGCCGGCCACCCCACCGTCTTCTACCTCGGGCTGCTACAAAGCGCGCCAGGTGCCATCTCCCATGTGGCCATCTCGTGCATGCGCGCCGCGTGCGCCTCGCACGGGACACGTTAGCCGCCCGTGTTCAAGCCTTCCCCGGTCGGTGCCCCCCTCGCTCTCTCTCTCTCTCTCTCTCTCTCTCTCTCTCTCGACCACCACCGCGGAGAGCGTTGTCCAAGCCACCCCAGCCCTCCTTCCTCGATGAGGGGATGCACCCTGCTCTCCTGGAAGCTGCTAGCGCCCCAGCTTCATTCCTCCTCCGCGGGATCCGACGAAATCAAAGTTTCCTTTTCTTGTTCGAGTTTTTGACTGCCGGCCGGTTTTCTTCAAAATCCGGCAACTCCGGTGAGCTCTCTCCTTTTTTCCCTTCTAACCCATCCTGATGAGCTTCCGTAGCTTCCTCTGGGGTGATGAATCGACGTTTAGTGTGGCCAATTGTGCAGGAACCTGAGCTTTCTCTGGCGTCCTTCCTCGGCACCCCGCGGCCTCACCGGGGACAGTTCAGTCTGGTCGTCCTCGACACCATCTTCCTCCTTGCCAGTCATCTACGGGTTGCAGTGATGGTCTCAGTGAAGATAAAGTCGAGGGTCGAGCTCCCTACCGCTGCTGCCACCGCGTCGAACGTCGGTCCGAGCTGCCACTCGCTGCCGGCCCATCTCCGGTGAGGAACTCCCCTCCTTGACCCTCCCACTGGTTTTTCCTCGACGCGCTGGTCATTGCAGCGCTGAATCCATTGTGCGTGTCCGCCGGCAGCACCACACCGCGAGGCCACCGCCGAGCTCCGGCCACCGCGCCATGGCCGCCTGGCCTCCCGCGCGCCAGTGCCGGCCTTCTGCAAAGGTCGTGCGGCCTTTGCCACCAATGGGCCAGGCCGGGTGCAGCTCCACCCTCTCTCCGTTTGGGCTAAGTCCTCGGCCCACGGAGCCGGCCTGCTCCAAGCAGGCCAGAGCCTTGCGGCCCATCCCGTCGCGGCCTGCCCCCTTGGGCCAAATTTGTGGCTGGCCCATTTAGGCTGGAAAAATTTTATTATTTGCAAATGGATTTATTTAATAGTCAATTGATTTCAATAATGTAAAATTTGTAGAAACTTCATTATAACTCGATAAATTGTGAAACAAATTTTGTTAGGATCATCTCAACTAGAACTATATTATGAAGCTAACAAGTTTTTATTTTATGCATGAAATTAATTTAATTAATTCAGATCATATAACACTTCGTTAATGCATTATAATTATTCCTTGACATGGTAAAATCTTAAAAAGTTTATTTTCCTGTTTCTTTAATCAAACTTTCTGTGTTAGAAAAGTTTATATTTAATTTCATCAAAAATCATTTTATAAATAATTTAATGTGTTTAAACGGTTTGTAATGCATTACAAATCTATTTGATTTCAACAAATTCGGGAAATTTCTCAAACATCAGTTTATAACCTTCTCATTTTATGCATCACTCAAATTATATTTTATATTTTCAAAAACTATTTTAAAGAAGTTTTATAACTAAATTTGTATCTTTTGAAAATAGAAGCTATTATTGCATGTGCTTCAAAATCGAGTCTTTGACAATTAAAAACAACCTAATTCAATACTTTGCATATAATTCATGTACAGTGAAAGTTGCCTAGAGGGGGGGGGGGTGAACAGGCAACCTAAAATAATTCTTGAAAAATTAAACTCAACGAACTGTCAGACCACCGGAGTCTCCGGTAATGTGCCGGATACTACGGTCACCGGACTGTCCAGTAACTTGCCGGACATTCCGGTCAAACAGCCACTTTGGACGAAATTTGAATCTAAGCAAGTTTTAGCGAGTTCTAACAAATTCCACTTGAATCAAAAGACTAGAATATGATATAGAAAGTAGATCTAAGCAATTAAACAAGCTAGAGACTAGAGAGCAAGTAGATCGAAGTAAATCTATGAATATGAACAACAAGAACAATATAAATTTGCAAGAATGAAAAGAGCACAAGGAGACACAAGATTTTACTCTGAAGTTCGAGTCCACGAAGGAACTCTACGTCTCCGTTGAGAGGTTCACAAAGAACCAGATCTCACTCGATCCTTTCTCTCACTCAACCAACCACAAAGGTGAGGTTGAGTTCTCCACTAGCAAATCCCTTTCGGGAAGAGGTGAACAAACTTCCCGGGGCGTCACCACACATGTTGGGAGCTCCCGGGCACGCCTAGCCGTCTAGGAGCAAAAGCTCCAAGAGTAACAAACTCGAATCGAAGCTCGACGGTGCCGCAAATGCTCAATGGGAGTGGAAGCACGTCTCTCACAATCCCTAGCTCAAATCTTGCAAGCCTAGGCTTTAGAAGGGAGTGGGAGAGTGTTTTTAGAGCTCAAAAGTGTTGTAAGCAAGTGTGAGTCGCCAACCCTCTCAAAGGGGGGCTAAGGAGGTATAAATACCCGGGCTCCAAAAAGTAGCCGTTGGACCACATTCTGACTGACCAGACACTTGCTGGATACTCCGGTGAGGTGTCTCGGGTTGGCATGGCCTGAGCCACCGGAGTGTCCGGCACTGTGCCGGATACTCCGGTGAGCCCTCTCAGGTGCGGGCTGCTAGGCCACCGGAGTCTCCAGCATTTTGCCGGACACTCCGGTGAGCCTTCTCGGGTAAAGCTAGTAAGCCTTACCGGATACTCCGGTAAAGAGTCTCTGGTTAAGTCAAGATTTGAGCATTTTTGGCACTTTGAGACTTCAATTTCAGTCCCCCTTGATAGTACGGCATACCTAGACTCCATAAATGATAAAAACTAGTATTCTTCAATGAGAAAAGGCTCCGTGACTTGATTCAAGATAATTGAGGGGTCTTCTTTTTCTTTCAATATTCTTTTCTTCTTTTTGAAACTTCTCGGCTGTCAATGCACTTAACAAATATCATTAGCTCTTTGAATGGTTCGTCATCATCCACCAAAACCCACTAGGGGGCCTAGATGCACTTTCAATCTCCCCCTTTTTGGTGATTGATGACAACCCTTTCAAAGCTTGAAAAAAATATAAACAACGATTTTGGATGCTTGTGATATATGAAGCTCCCCCTAAATGTGTGCATGGACTTGAATTCTTTATTTTGGCTTTAACATTCAAAAATACACATATTTGAGAGAAAATGTGAGAGCTCCCCCTATATCCAAGCATCTGTGGGGTGCAACAAGTGAGTGGACATAACAAGTGTAATGCATATGACAATAAATATCCACACAACAAGTATGAGAAGATCAAAAAGAACATTTCACCATTACACCACCACATATCATAGATAGCAACATAATAACCAAATCTCACAAATAGAGTACGAATAGAGTTATTACAAAGTTACAAATCATAAATCACATAGTCTTAAACTAACACTCACACAAGTCTTATATATCCATCATTATAATAATATAAGCCCAAAGATAAAGATAGATGACATGATAGATATCTTCTCCCTCTTTGGGATCACATCCCCAAAAAGGAGAAAAGAATACAAAGTGGTAAGCTCAAGGTGTGGCGTCGCTATCTTCATCACCTTCCTCATCATCACCTTCTTCTTCATCGCCTTCTCCTTCACTTTCTCCCTCGGCAACTGCAACGTCCTCTTCACCTTCTTCCTCACTTGCTTCGGCTCCACCCTCTTGCTCATGTTCTTGGACCAACCGTTGAGCATAGGCAAGAGGATCCCAAAGATTGTCAAAGATAGGAGGAGGAGGGAAATCTGGATACTCGCGGAGAGGAGAAAGTTTGATGTTAAGATGAGAGCCAATCCGATCTTGTCTTGCCCCTAGAGTTTGGAGATGTTCTCGGGTCTCGTGGCGATGCTCTCTAATCTCGTAGCGTTCTGAGTACACACGCTAAAGACTGCCTTGAGAGCCCGAGCAATGAAGGAAGAAGAAAAAGACTTACGGTACTTCTTCTTGGAAGCACCGTGAGAAGGATGTGTGGAAGGCTCATGCGAAGAGGAATCACCTCCAGAAGATGGAGCTGTTGCACGAGAAGTGGATCTAGTGGATGTCCCAGTGGTCCGAATGCGATAAGGATTGTGCTTCACCTCACAGTAAAGTTGGCCATTGAGTAAAGAGTGGATCATAAACATGATGTAGGGAGCATAGCTGCAGCTCTGGATCGGTGTGGTAGAGGTGACAATGATTTCTTGGAAAATGAAATCAAAAACACTGAAGACCCCTCGAGTGGCATCTATGTCTTGCATCTAGTAGAGCAAGTTCCTTGCCATCTACATAACACTTGAGGCATCTCCAGACCGAGGGCACAAGGTGACACGGAACAAGGAGTTGAGATACTTCAAGAAGGGTGTGATCCCGTGCACCTTCCCGAGACTGACGGGTCCAAGCCTTTCATCATAAAGAAAGGCTATTTCCCCATCAAGAAGAACCCGCTCAGAATGAATCTTGTGCTTCCTCAAGTCCTCCTGACCAAACCAAGATAAGCAGCAAACTGTGAGTAGGAGACTTGGTAGCGGTTGCCCTCTAATGCCCAGTGGAAAATAGGCTCATCTCCAACCCTGTCAATCCAGAGAGTAGTGTAAGACTGGGCAATTATCTCTTCACACCAATCTTTCTTGAGCCCCATGATGTCCTTGTAGCCCTTCTGCTCACAAGCCTCAATAATCTGATCAAAAATAGGATCCTCGGCTGCACTCATGTAACTCCAGTCTATCCACTTCACAGGAGTTGTTCTAACCTTCTTATCCACAATCACAGACTTGTACCAATCCATGTGAAAGAGGTTGTGAAACCTGTAATCAGTAGACTGTCTCTCCAAGGAATAAGGATTGGTGTACCTCTTGGTAATTAAATCATGAGAACCCTTCATGTATTTGATAGGCTTCATTGGATACTCAAAACGTTCTGGATTCCCAAAGTTAGGATCTTTCACTGTGTAGTGAACCTTGATACTCAAGGGATGAGGAGCAAACTGATCATCAAAAGCAATGCCTTGCCCACTAGCAACTCCCTTGCCCTTGCCAAGACCTCCTCTGGTACTCCTCCTTGATGGCAAAGTGGTACCAGAAGCGATCTCTCGAATGATAATGCTTTGGTCCTTCCTAGGTTGCTTCTTGGGACCCCGCAACCTTCCGTTTCTGCTGGGGGCGATCCTCCTCATGCTCGCTCTCAATCTCCAGCTCATTTTGAGGTTGAGCTCTCCTTTCACGAACCATCTGTCAACAAGTGAGTAGAAGAACCACTAAGATCAATGACAAGATAGGACAAGGAGGTATGAAAGAATGCGCAAAATCACTGATGCACCGGAGTCTACGGTAACATGCCGAAGAGTCCGGTCAACGAAGTCTCCGGCAAAATGCTAGACACTCCGGTCCACCGGACCGTCCGGTCCACTGTGTTCTTGGAAAGAATCGATGGGATCTCTGTAACCATCCGGGGCATTGCAACCAAACTTTCGGCATCACAAGGATACATCAAAAGAAGATGATTCACCGAAGGAAATCCCCTAGAAAGGCCTACAGAGAGAGATCAGGAAAAGTTGAATTTTGAATGAAACACCTCGCCGACAAACATCACACAAGGCAACATACTCAGCAATGTCTGCCTTCATGCCAACCCACCAGAAACGAGTCCTTAGATCCTCGAACATCTTGGTGCAACCTGGGTGGATAGAAAACCTCGAATCATGAGCCTCTCTCAGAATTGCATCTCGCAACTCTAGCACTCTCGGAACACAGATACGGTCCTCAAACCACAAAGCACCCTGCTGATCCACACGGAAACCCGGCGCTTTGCCTCTCCTCATCTTCTTCAAGATCGACTGAACCTCTCTATCAAGCTTCTGAGCTGACTTGATCTCCTCAATCAACAACGGCTGCAACCTGAGCTCGTGCAAGAAACCCTGAGTAACAATCTCGACTCTCAAACTGGCCAGATCTGCAAGAATTTCTGTCTACTCAGACATCAACGAAGAACAATAAGCCTTACGACTCAAAGCATCGGCTACCACATTGGCTTTACCCGGGTGATAGTTAATGCTAAGATCGTAATCCTTGATCAACTCAAGCCACCTCCTCTGCCTCATGTTCAGCTCCGACTGGGTGAAGATGTACTTGAGACTCTTGTGGTCGGTGAAGATCTCACATCTGTTGCCGATCAGATAGTGCCTCCAAATCTTCAAAGCATGCACAACAGCTGCCAACTCAAGATCATGCGTCGGATAGTTCAACTCATGCTTCTTCAACTGCCTCGAAGCATAGCAAACCACCTTCTTGTTCTGCATCAGCACACAACCCAAACCCTGACAAGAAGCATCACAGAAAACCTGGAAATCCTGGTGAATATCCGGCAAGGTCAGAACAGGCACAGATGTTAACCTTATCTTCAGCTCCTGAAAACTCCTCTCACAAGCATCTGACCAAACAAACGGCACACCCAACTGAGTCAACCCGGTCATAGGCTTAGCAATCCTGGAGAAGTTCTCAATGAATCGGCGATAGTAACCTGCCAATCCAAGAAAACTCCTCACCTCAGAGACTGACCTCGGAGACTCCCACTCCACAACAGCCTTGACCTTCTTAGGATCAACGGCAACTCCCTCAGCTGTGACAACATGACACAGAAAAGCAACTTTCTCAAGCCAAAACTTGCACTTGCTGAACTTGGCATACAGCTGATGAGATTTTAACCTCCCAAGCACAACTCTCAGATGCTGCTCATGCTCTTCGGCTGACTTGGAATAGACAAGGATATCATCAATGAAAACCACCACGAACTTATCCAACTCAGCCATGAACACCTTGTTCATCATGTTCATGAAGTAGGCAGGGGCATTAGTGAGTCCAAAAGAAACGACCAGGAACTCATAAAACCCATACCTCGTCACGAACGAAGTCTTCGGAATATCAGAAGGTTGAATCTTCATCTGGTGATACCCCGATCTCAAATCAATCAAGGAAAAAAACTTCTCGCCCTTCAACTGATCAAACAAATCATCGATCCTCGGCAAAGGGTACTTGTTCTTTATTGTCACCTCATTCAAAGAACGATAGTCAACGCACATGCGCATTGAACCATCCTTCTTCTTCACGAACAGCACTGGGGCTCCCCACGGCGAAGCACTCGGCCGAATGAACCCTTTACTCAAGAGCTCATCGATGTGCTCCTTAAGCAAAGCAAGTTCATCGGAAGACATCTGGTACGGCCGCTTGACAATCGGCGCGGTACCAGGTAGAAGATCAATCACGAACTCGACATCTCGATCTGGACAGCAACTCATCGGGAAACACCTCTGGAAACTCACGAACAACAGGAATCTGCTCCAATGATAACTCCTGCAAGCTGCAAACTGAAGGTGGAACTCTGGACGCTCTTGGAGCACACACCACTCGGACACCGTGGTGGTTGACCAAAGACACAACCCTCTCAGCACAAGTGATGACTCCCTTGTGTCTCGCTAGCCAATCCATCCCCAAGATGACATCAATGTCACGCAAGGGAAGGACGATGAGATCGGCTAGGAAGACCACACCCTCAATCAAGATCTGAACACCTCTAAACTCAACACGACTCTTGTAGACTCCAAGAGGTGAAGTGGTAACTGTAGGTATAGCTAAGAGTGAGGTAGGAAGACTATGTGTGGACGCAAACGCCGACGACACAAACGAATAAGTAGCCCCCGAGTCGAATAGAACCATCGCTAGGTGGGAGTGAACCAAGAACTCACCAACGACGACGTCTGGTGCCTCCTGAGCCTCCTCCACTGAGATGTGGTTCAGGCGGCTGCGCGTGACGCTCGGCTGAGCAGCGCCACGGCCTGCTGAACGCACTCCTCGTCCTCCTGACTGGTGCGGTGGCCTAGCGGGAGTGGCAAATTGAACACCACCTCCCCCAGGTCCCTGCTGCTGGCGCCTCGGACATTGAAACGCCTTGTGGCCCTCCTGGCCACACTCGAAGCAGCGAACCGAGGGCTGACCCCCTGTCGGACGAAAAGAGGACTGCTGCTGCTGAAAGGCACCTCTCTGGCTCTGAGAACTCTGCTGCTCGACTGAAGCTGGAGCAGGAGCAGTGGATCGGGCGAAGGTGGGCTGTCCCGATCCCTGCTGGAAAGAACCACTGAAACGCTGACGCTGCGAAGCCTCACGACAGGGTCCCTGACCAAGAGCTCTCCTCTTAGCATCCCTGGACCAGTCGAGCTTCTGAAGTGACACCTTCAAAGCTAGGCATCTGTCAATCAGCTCACGAAGGCTACTCTGAACACCTCCGTCCAGGTACGGGAGCATCTCAAGACGTAGGCCCTTTCGGAACCAGTACATCTTGTGACGCTCAGTCGAGACCTCCTCAGGTGCAAAACGGCTCAGCTGAGTGAAACGGTTGGCATACTCGGTGACAGACATACCTCCTTGACGAAGAGTACGGAACTCCTCCGTCTTCGCCTCTATGGCTCCCTCTGAGATGTGGAAACCACGGAAAGCAGGACGAAGTCGTCCCAGGTGAACTGCTCAGGCTCGTCAAGTGTGGCGTACAGAGTGTCCCACCAAGCACCAGCTGCACCTGTCAACTGGTGTGCTGCCAGACGAACTGCCTCCTGGTCATCACACTGAATCAGGTCCAGCTTCTTCTTGATATCTCTGAGCCAGTCGTCAGCATCCAGAGGATCGACTGCACGGTCAAAAGTGGGAGGGCGCATGCTCAGCAACATCGCCATGCGAGAACCGGCTCACTGGTGGTACGCTGCTGCGTTAGAAGCAGGAGCACGACCACGAGGCTGCTGCTGTGACTGCTCGACAATACGCTCAAGCAGAAGCGTCTGTCGGGCCATCACCTCCGCCAGGTTCGGAGCAGCTGGAAGCTCCTCACCAGGCGCGGCAGCACCAGCAAGCTCAACACCAGGGTCCATGGCAACTCCTCTGCCACGAACTCCGGCCTGAGGGGCAGGGGCTCCAGCACGGCCACGCCCTCGACCAACGCCAGGCGCGTCAGCCGCAGGTGGCACTGGTACACGGCCTCCAGCGCCGCGACCACGACCTCTGGGGACAGCACCACGACCACGCCCAGCGGGTGGCGGTACCTCAGGGTCCTCCAGAGCGGCCTCCTCAAAACGAGCGTGAAGGCGTCCAGACCTCCTCAGAGCCATCTGTTGCAGGAAAACAATTCTAATTAGAAAGATAGCATTAGCAGAAACAGAATTACTAAAAAAGATAGAAAGCCAGCAGATCAGAACGAAGATAACTAAACAAGCACTATTCTAAGCAAACAAGACCTCCTACCAAGCAAACGACGAGATTTAAGAAAACAACTTTCACGATGAAGGTTTGTTAGCAGATTAGGAAATCTAGAAATATTCCTTAGTTACGTCCAATTCTTCGGTTTCGCACCTACGGTCAAGTATGGCTCTGATACCACCTTTAACGGCCAGGATTTTTCTTACCTTTCGATAAGTCCCAATCTTCCGTGACTTTGCCAATCCCAGGAGTTTGGCAAACATGATATCACAAGCGATCAATCAAGAAACCATAACAGAAATATTAAACAAGAAACAAGAATAGAAAATAGCAGGTCAAGATGTAATTATTAGAATAAAATCCTCCAAAGGGGTCCATCGGCACGTAGGCCGGAAACTTCTCAGAGCAGATATATCACTATCGTGAATCCAACAAAAACAGCAGCGGAAGTATCAACGTGGCAGCAGTAGCGAACCTCCTCCACACAGGCTAGCTTGAGCGCAGGAGCGGACGTCACGGACCGTCAGAGACGTAGTCGAAGTCGAAGCTGAGAGTATCCTCTGAAAACAACAAATTAGAAAGCCGTGAGTACGAATACTCAGCAAACCGCGTACTACCTAACAACAATGTATGCATGCAAATGGTTTCAAGGGTAAAGGCATGGCTCAAGTGCTAAATGCAAGTTTAAAACATTTTATTTTACTTAAAGGATGCAAGAAATGGTCGAGCTTTCTACAAAAAAAGCGATGGATGAAAAGAAGTAGTGGCCAGAGCTAGCTTAGAAATCCCAGGGCTACACACTACTCTTCTTGCTATAAAGCACATATTTATTTTCAAACTTGTCAAATTTTGTTATCTTGCCCCGCAGAGATCTCCGTTATCTCGGACGGGGGTTCATTTTAATGCCAATGTAATCTCCACACTCGGCCACAGCTCAAAGGCCGGAGTCAAAAACATTTTGAAAAAGGAGAGGAGGAAGAAAAGCAAAACTACTCAACGAGGAGCACAACTCAGGGGGGGTGTCCTTCCAAAAGGACGTGGCAATGCGCATCGACTAAAACTCTACAGAGGTTATGCACCTGGACCCACGACATGCGTCATCGGGAACTACCGTTGTAGCCCCGACGAACACACAAGACCCGTCCACAAGCTTTAATTGGCGTCATCCGTCCTCCAGGATAGGGATCTCAAAAGCCTACGCAATCGGGTCCTAGAGCTGTGAAGAGCCTATCACAGATCAGGTGGGGTATCTCGATCTCATGTGGGGAGTCAGAGCTCTACACCACACTAACACAACACCACTAACCCACGGGTAAACAACCAGTCTCGGCAAGCTTCAAGATCAAGCCAACTGCCCATACAGGGTAACGTGGTGTGCATGGTTGTCAACTGAGCGTACAAGGCTCGAAGGACTCGGTCCTTAATTGCCGGGGCAGGCACCATCTCCAACCTCAACGCCAACAACAAGTCTCACGGAAAGATCCCAGCCCGGATCTTCCTGTTGTACCCGTAACAGGTACGCCCACAGGGACTTCCCAAAAGTCCCCCAGCTCCTCGTACTCCAACCTACCCTCGCTAAATAGTTATGTATAGTTATTTGCAATACTCACACATTTGAAGCACAGTTCAAAAGCATTTAACACAAATTCCATTTTATAGTGATAGGTGTGAGATAAAAATTAAATGCGACTAAGCATGGCTAAGCATAAAAGTAAAATAAATATTCTAAAGCAATCCTAGAGTTCATATTTGTGGAACAGTAAATAGGCACGGCTTAAGAATGTTGCTAGCACATTTTAAAATAGTTGACATGCAAATTAGGGTTGCAAACAAAACATGCAGTTTAAAATACTGGGTACAAAGTGATCAAGGAACGCGGCTTGCCTGGCAAATCGGGTTCGTAGTCGGGATCCGGATCGTCGAATTGAGCTGGCTCGCAGAACTCCTCCTCGGGAACACCGGCTAAACACAAAACGAACAGGGGATTAGACACTAATTACGCGACAAATAAAACCGGAGATTAAGTCTAAATTGAAACTACTGGACTAAACGTGCGCAAAACGTTCTTGGAACAACCCTACACGACAATCGCAACGAGACAAATAACGGAACAATTTTGGGATTAAACGGAGATCAAACAGAGTTCCCCGGAAATTGTAGACAATCGAGACCACAAGGATTTAGATTAATTGCAGAAAAATTAATCGCAGATGAAATTAGCAAGTAATCTAACAATTAATCGGAAAGGAAAATGAATTGAAGAGAGAAGAAACTGTTCTCACCGAGAAATTGGAAATCGGAGACCGAAATCACCGAAATCGGAGATCCGAACTCGCACTGGAATAGCTTGGGGGGGCGAGCCGAAAATCGGTGCTGGCGACGCAGCACGGAAATCGTCGGCGAGGAAGACGTCAGGCGACGTGAGCAGGTGATGGCGCAGGGATTCACGCGGACGCAGCAACGGCTACGGAAAACCGGACGGAGGCTGGCGATGGCGTCGGGCGTCGCGCGGTGCAAAGCAAGCAGGAGACGGCGCGACGCAGAGCGACTCGGCGCGAGAGACGAGGTTGACGGC